>JANHJO010001485.1:115104-131088 GCA_032468235.1 Pseudoxyrhopus heterurus | reverse complement strand
TAGGTTCAGGTTACAGACCTCTGGTACTCTGTCCTTAGCTTCCATATATGGTAGTGGTCAGCACACACATATTGACACCTTCCAACCCTATTATTTTCTAATTCTGTAAATTAAATTTATTTATTTCAAGGTGGCAGGTTACATGATCAAAACATCTATTCTTTGATCAGTTTAGCATATTGCACAAACCCTGACAATATGGGTCTGTGAAAAGAAAAAGATGAATAGAAGGATGACTTCAGTTAAGGAGAAAATGAAAACAATATTGATTGATAGGATAAAAAGACAATCAGAATGATGGATAAAAGTCAGTTAACTATAGATCTAACTGAAATGTTGTATTTTTGAAGAAATTTAGAGAGGGTTATTGTATTATTTTAATATATGTGGACCCTTTAATAGAAAGTAATCAAATTTCAGAATGGTGCCAGAGCAACTACCATAGTACTTTTCAACAGAGCTCTACATATGATATGAAGAAAATACATAACAACACAAAGCTGTTTTGGGAACTCAGGGCAGTGAAGAATTGCAACATAATTGAAGGCAGTTTAGAACATGGGCAGATAAAAGGATTACTCAATGAAATGAGAAAACTTGTAAGGAATAGTTAAGTGGTTAAGGGCAGATTGAGGTAAAGTGAATATTGATTCTTTGATCAAATAGAAACACCCAATTTAACATGATGAGGGAATTTCTTTAGCTAGTGTGAATCAGGTTATTATTAGTTTTGTTGTCATAAATATACTTTTTTAAAAAATGAGTAAATTACAGGTCTAGCTCAGATATTCCAAGAATTTGGGGAATATGGTATTATTACTGCTCCTTAAAACATACATATAGTACTACATATAGGAAGATAAAAGGGATCATGTTTAGAAATGCAATAGGCTGCTTGTCTTTGTAGAGAAGCTCAGAAAAAAATCACACGGGCTTAGGTTAAGGAACTCAAATGACTAAGAGCTTTCAGTTCCATTTAATTCAATCATATGATCTGTGGTTTACAGAGAGCTCACTCCTAAAAATAAAAGTACAGATAATAATCACCTATGGGCAGCACATTGTAACTCTGAAATAAGAATAAAAAAGGATTTTACTGCTCAGCAGTTTTTTATACTGGAGTAAAATGTAACCTTTAAAGGGGTAGACCCTCATAGTTAACAAAATTGGTAAAATGTTGATATTTGGAGAAAAAAGAATTTTATACAAAAATCCATAAGAAGTTTGCAATTGCCAATACATGTAGTAGTTTGGAATAATTTCTAGGATACCTTT
Organism: Pseudoxyrhopus heterurus; assembly: GCA_032468235.1. Classification (NCBI taxonomy): domain Eukaryota; kingdom Metazoa; phylum Chordata; class Lepidosauria; order Squamata; genus Pseudoxyrhopus; species Pseudoxyrhopus heterurus. The sequence continues at coordinate 129,813 of JANHJO010001485.1, read as the reverse complement.
TGAAGAAAATGGATATTGTAATAAATAATTCAGAATTCCATGTTTATTTCCTTTCAAACAAATTTCTATTCATCAGGACTGTGGCAATATGCTTGAAAGAATATAAGGACCATCCAAAATCAGACTGTAACTGAATAAGTTTCTAGTTATTAGGACAAAAAAAAATAGTACCCAATATAGCATCTATTTTGTCTCACCATGACTAGGAGAATTTACAAAATCAAAGTTTCCCTGCCTCTTTAAATAAAATAGGACTTTGAGATGGAAATGCATTTTATACATGGTTTTCAATAAGTTTTTTCTTCTGTTGTATTTATTTATTTTGTCTTTTGCATACAAGGACAGCTAACGTGATATAATTTGTATCAGAAGAACAGCTTTGGGACCAGGGCTTTTCCTGTACTTTTCTACATTATTTTCCCCCCAATTGAAAAATATATCAGTATTCTTTTTTTTCCACCTGAGAAAACAGCTGGAATAGTGACTATCAGTGAAAAATGAAAAAAGGTTAGGAAGTTCTGCTTCGGTTTCAAAAGCTTCATTTCAGCAGCTGCATGCTCAGCAAAACCAATTACGGAATGAAAGATCAACGTTATGACTTATCTACAGTGCCTGATTTCTGTTTCACAAGAATGCGTAGGTATCCATTTCTGGATGGCAGAAACAGATGACAACAGCTCACCATTAAAACAAACTCAGGGTGTGTTTTTAATAGTCCATTTATGAAGTACACCTTTTCATTTTCTGTTGTCTTCTGCCCGTTTGGGAGAATGTGTTGAACTCCGCTCCAAGATAACTCCAGCAGTTTGTCGACTCGTTTAGAGAGGAAGAAAACGTCTTCAGCTGAGAGTGCTTACCGAGTTTTCTAATACATTTAAAAGCTGCTTTTAACACTGTAACAGTTGGATGGCTATAATTCTTCCCTTTCAAATACAGGTAGTCCTCAACTTACATCAGTTCATTTAGTGACCGTTCAAAGTTACAATGGCACTGAAAAAAGTGTGTTATGACCTTTGCAGCATCCCCATGGTCACGTGATTTACATTCAAACACTTGACAACTGACCCACATTTATGATGGTTGCAGTGTCCCAGGATCATGTGATCCCCTTTTGTGACCTTCTGACCAGCAAAGTCAGTGGGGAAACCAGATTCACTTAACAACGGTGTTTCTAATTTAACAACTGGAGTGATTTGCTTAACAACTGGGGCAAGAAAGATTGTAAAATGCAGAAAAACTCACTAACAACAGAAATGTTGGGCTCAATTATGGTCATAAGTCAAGGACTACCTGTACATTCATTTAGTGACTGTACAAAGTTACAACAGCACTGAAAAAAGTGACTTATGTCCATTTTTCACACTTACAAGAGTTGCAGCATCCCAATGGTCACGTTATCAAAATTCAGGTGCATGGAAGCTGACTCGTATATGTGATGGTTGCAGTGTCCTGGGTCATGTCATTCCATTTTGCAACCTTCTGAAGAGCAAAATCAATGGGGAAACCAGTTTTACTTAACTCTGTTATTAACTAAACTGCTGCAATGATTCACTTAACAACTATGGCAAGAAAGGTTGTAAAATGTGGCAAAGCTCACTTAATAAATGTCCCACTTAACAACATAGATGTTGGGCTCCTATATGGTCATATGTCAAGGACTACCTGTAGAAGGCTACTGATTCAAAACCCACAGAACGGGATTTTACACTATGCTTTTTTCTTTTTTCAAATTTCCTACTTTCTTTGTACTTATAAGGAAAGAAATACACCATGTCACCATTTCTCACTCACCTGACATAGAAAGAAGTCACCCCACCTTCCAAATAGCATAAATAACCTGTAGAATGTCTAGGTAAAGCTGCCCAGGAAAAGAAAATTTATTGGCAATGGCTTTCCAGGATCACGAAGGTGGGAGGGCATAGCAGGATAATTGGTAATGAGAAGCATGGTAGTCTGCAGTCCAGACTGGTTGTCTTGTAAGCTGTTGTCAAAGAGTCTGTCCAGACTTTTTTTTTAAAAAAAAATACTGGCTATGATTCAAAAAGGCATGAGTACAGGGCAGGAATTGCTTAGACAGCACTTGTGGATATGCCTGTATTAAATTGGCACATAATTTTGATTAGGATAGAACATCATCACTACTTGTGAGACTACTACATGAAGAAAATGGAAGAAGATGAAGATTCTTTTTATAGGAGAAGAGGCCATGCAATGAGATTAAAAAAATTAAAAATTATTACTATTTTTTCCATGGGAAAAAAAAGCATTTCAAACAGGGCTCTAGTTTAATAAGCTCACTGGCTGGGAATTCACTCTTAAGCTTTCCAAGATTTATAAAAGACACGTTCCTTAAATCCTGGTAATTCCTGCTTCTTTGGTTTGCCAACTTTGTGGGCTTGACACTGTCCAAGTGCCCAAAGGTACAAAACGTCTTGCCTATGTGCATAAATACTTTTCTTTCATACTACAAACAATGTTTGCCTTCATCCCAAATACTCATTTATTTTTAAAATATGAAGAAAAGATACAAACACACATATGTATTAAAAATAGCTACTAAGAAAGACAAGTAAACATTTCCAGAAAAAGCTGCATGGAGAAATTTAGGTTTTTGGATTTATATGAAATAATGCTGAGTCTGTGAATGGCATTGCCTTTCCATTGTCCATATTTATAGCATCTAAAATCTATGCTCCACTGAAAGTGATTGTACATAAGTCACCTCTAGATGAGATGGGTGGAACATCAATCAATCAAACAAACAAATTAACAAACAAACAAACAAACCTAATGCAGTAAGGATACCCACAAATCCATAGAAAAGGATGGTGGTGATAAATATATCTTCAGGTATTACGAACAGAAAAGGCCAATGATCTGTGTTTCTTGTTTTTCCTGATGTAAGCCTTTACAGTCAGGTTTCTTAATCCTTAGCTTGGTAATATGGTCAGACCTAGACAGACCCAGACAGATGTAAAATTTAGTCATGATATGGAGGAAGAAGACTGTTCAGGTGATAATGCCAAGCTTGGTTTTCTTCTCTTCCCAGGGCTAGACTTTGTCTATTAGTTTCAGCAGTTTTGCTAGTTTCAGCACTGGCAGCATTATCTTGTATTCATGAGAATCAGACAGAATGTCTTTATGTCGAAAAAGTTGCTGGCTAAGAGTTGTAAGTGGATGTCTATCTTCATATGGCTACCAAATTAGTCCTGTGCCACTAAACAAGCCTATTGCTCTCTGGTAATTATGGTAACCATGGAGCCTTCTTCGGCTATAGAAAATACAGCAGTTACCATAGATACCTGGAAAGATAAATGCTGGCTTTTCAAAAGAACCAGCAATGTGAATTTGAAGGAAAGGAAATGACCGAGGAAGCCTATTAGGGAATAGAGTTGATAGGACAGCAATCTTCCTAGAGTCTTTCTCATCATAATGAGATCCATTTTCCTTACAGAAATTTAATACTATAGATAACCAAGAACACTGAAGGTTACGGCGCCCATTCACACAGCTTTTGTGTGAGAGAAAATATATAATTAATGGCCTAAATAGTGAAATGGCACATTGAAATACTGAACAGTGAAAGCACAAGATGTGTTGGTTTCACTGTGTTGAGTATTCATCATCAACTTTGCCCAGATGCATTTCAAAATGCTAAGCGCTGTTATTTTACATAAAAGTAGATTATGTATCTAGTTTATTTTTCATGTTCTTTCTGTAACTTACATTCTGAGAAACTACTGCCAGTCAGCACAATAAATCTTGCCCTCGATTTTCAAGTAGGCATTTTATTCCTGACCTGTAATCATAATCGCAAAAATGGCAAGTGATTTGCAGGGGATTACCATTTTAAAACAATAAATGGCAATGAGAGAGGAAACATGATAAAAATATATGTTTGAAAATGCTCTGGATTTCATTTTTGCAGCTGATCTGATATGGAAAGAAAGCTGTTGCTCTGAAACATACTTTCTTTTAAACACAGAACAGCTATTAAACTTCCTGCAAAAAAAGCTCTGCCTGAAAGCAGTCAGACTCTGGAATAACCTAACACTGTGTACTTCCACTTCATCTCTGCTTATCTGAAACTCTTGATCCTTCACCAAACAATGCTTTCTGCTCTTTTCCCTGAAATTTAGCCGTCAGTAAGGAACTTTATTCATCTCAAACTTGGATTGGATTGGACTAAGATTTAGTCTAAGAGATCTCAACAGTGAATTCCTTTAATAAATTCAACCCTGGTTAGTTATCAGTGTTTGCAATAGTAGCGAATATCTGTAGCTTGGGTGTAGGATGAGAGTAAAGGTTCATTCTATGAGCTTGTCAGCCTTCCATCCTTACAAGGTAGGTAAAATGAGTACCCAGATTGCTGGGGGCAATATGCTGACATTATAAACCGCATAGAGAGGGTTGCAAGCCCTGATAGGCGGTATATAAATACAGTGCTATTGCTATTGCTATATTGCTATTGTGAGTTGGTGTTGCTAGATTTCTGTGGGTTGTGATACTAAAGAGAGTTAATTATTTGGTCCTTAGCTTGGGTATCCTTTAAAAAGCTTCAATAAAATAAAGGATTTCAGGCAAAGCATCCTTTGTAATAAGAGGCAATAGATTTCTAAACCATATCCTGGGAATAAAATTTATATATTATTGTTTATGGTTATGATAGTATTGTTAATTTCCAAGAGACATTTTTATGTTGCTATACAAAAAGAAAGCTAGTTTTAACAAAGTAAAAATTTGGGAGGAGATGTCTGTTCTGTGTCTATGCTGAGTCTTTGCACTGTTCTACCACACATTTCCTTGGCTCCAGTGGTGGGATTCAAATTTTTTTTACTACTGGTTCTGTGGGCGTGGCTTTGTGGGCATGGCTTGGTAGGCATGGCTTGGTAGGTGTGGCTTGGTAGGCATGGCAGAATATTGCAAAATCCCCATTCCCTCCTCACCCCATTAACCTGCTTTCCAGATCCATTCTCCTGTGGAGGGAAACAAAAGAAGATCCAGCCGATCAGCTGGGAGGCTGGGAGGCAGCAATAGACTGACCATGCCAATCAGCTGGGAGGCAGCGAATAGATCAATTGGGTGCCCCTGTGTGGACCTGGAAGGAGTGGGTGTGGGTGGGCAGGGCCAGTCAGAGGTGGTATTTGCCAGTTCACCAAACTGGTCATAATTTTCTCTACCGGTATGCCAGAACCAGCCAGAACCGGCTGAATACCACCTCTGCTTGTCTCCTGATGATGCTTAAAAGTTGTGAGGAATAGAACTTCATTTAAAAATGTCAATGAGTTAATGAATTCTGGTGCCAATTGTGGCAATTCTCTGTTTCCAAACTGTTGAGTGTGTACATTTTAATAATTTGTTCTGGATGCCTGATGGACTAATTCCTATGAAGCCATGTCTATTTCAAAAAATACAGAACAATACATTTAGCTTAAAACAAGGGGAAGGACAACAAAAATAAAACCAAAGTTGTACATGTTGCATTCATTTAGTAAAGGTCTAGGAGGTGAAGGGGTAGATTTTTAAGAAATGCTTGAAATATATAAATAGAGGTATACCCTATTTGAGGAGGGAAAGTATTCCAAAGTGAAAGTGAGGAACTCAAAATGGTATTCTTTAATCTGGACATGTGTAGGAGGACCTCTCCAGGCCTTATATGTCAAGTTTCAGCAATAGCTTTCGCACATGTATCGTCAGTGCCTGCTTAGCACCTTTGAGATCAAGTGCAAGGAAAGCATTGTAGTAGTTGAAATATAAGCACCCATGTATGGGTCACTTTATTTAGGTTGCCTCTATCTAGGAAAAAATATTGTTGGGCATATACCTCATGCCTATAATAGGTACCCATAGTATGAGCTTTCAATGAATGAAAACCAATCCAAAACAGGCAAATTCTTCACTTTCCATGTTCAGTAACTACCCACATGGTCTTCATTTCATTACGTTTCATTGGTTTTTTTTTTTTTAACTGATACTGATCAGTTCCATCACTGTTGTGGTTCAGCAGCATGCTGCTGATCTGGCAGTCAATTCCAACTCCGAGGGAGATATGGAGTCAATGTTGGAGGAAAGGGAGAAATCAGCTGTTGACAGCATGCCAGAGGCTGGTCCCTCCATGAGCTATCAGAAGCCAGTGGTTTCTGAAAGCAGTGGAGAGGAAGCCTTAGCTGATGCCAGAACCCAACAATTAATGAGGAGGCAACAGCAATGTCAGCAATGCCGGAAGGGCAGAGGTCGAGCTACAGCTGACCAGTAATTGACCACACCGTAGAGGGGTTAAAAGGGGTGTGGTTGGAAACAGCTCTCTGCAGAGAACAACTGATTAATTTTGGAGAAAAAGAGTATCAGGGTTCGTGCAGCTTAAAAGCCTTCTTGTTCATGTGTTCATCTCTGCAGATTGGTTTTTCATGCTCCACTGTGAGTCTTGAACTGTAACACAATTTCCAGGAGTGTTTACTTTATTTCTAATCATTTGGCATTCGGCCCGGAGTGTGCTGGAGAACTTGCCAGAGCCAATTGGTAATTAGACTTGTGTTTACTTCATAGCAACAGGGTTTTTGTGGAGTTTTGTTGAATAAAAACACTGCACCTTTTAGAACTGATCCTGATCCGTGTGCTTCGGGCGTGGAACAGAACAGGTTCCATTCCAGTAATAAATATGAGGCCACTAGGTGGTGAATTTGGGGCAGTCCTAACCACTAAGCCAGCCTAGAAGTTCATTCTTGTTGAGAGAAAAATGATGTAATAAATAACATGTATGGCCTAACTATAGCCAGTAATTTTCTGAAGATTAGTAATAAGGTAGTAGTATTGTACAGTACAGTAATGCAATACAGATACAATATGACCATTTGATTGAAGAATTAAAAGAGACTATAGTAAACATTTGAGAGACCTCATCAACCCAAGGAATATAGTGTGGGCGCTTTAGCAATAGCAATAGCAACAGTACTTAGACTTATACCGTATACTGCTCCACAGTGCTTTACAGCACTTTCTGAGCAGTTTACAAATGTCAGCATATTGTCCCCAACAATCATTTTGCTGACCTTGGAAGGCTGAGTCAAACCTTGAGCCCGTCAGGATCGAACTGCAGGCTGTAGTCAGAGTTTGCCCACAATATTGCATTCTAACCACTGTAAAATAGCTCTTTAGTACTTAATATTTAAGACTAGAAAGACCGATTTTGGCAACCAAGAGCTTCTAAGGATGTTCACCTTCTCCATAGTTAGAGAACAGCCAATATCCATAATTTTCCTATCTATCATACTTAGAAAGAGTCTAAGTGGGAAGCTGCACTCTTTATTTGCAGAATTTATCTATGGAGAGAAATAATGCAAACAAGCTGATCTTCATCCCTCCAGTCATTTTCTAGTAAGTTTTACTTATAATAGGCCTGATTCTCTCGACCTCTATAAATCACTCACCAACAAATCTAATTTTTATCCTTTTGATCACATTAAAAACTCTTGCCTGACTTGATTTTCCTGCTTATATAAACAGAGTCCACCAAATTCTTGCTCTCCTTTCTTTCCTGCCAGGCTTCTACATTTTTTAGGAAGTTGCAATGGAAAAATTTGTTCAGACGAGCCAACTGGCTGATGGAAGAAACACAGAGGGGTCAATCCCCCCCTTTTTTTCATAAGCTTGCTCTCTAATTGTTTTTTATAATAAAGCGAGTTACTATTATTATTATTCAATTAAATTGAGAATCCATAATAATAAAACTGGGACAAAAAATAGAAGTAGAGTCTTGATTCTTAGGAATTGAAGGTAGTTCTTGACTTAATGGAGCCCTGCCCATTAGAGTAATAAGTTATGATAGTCATACAATGGGTTACCCACATGACCAACCCAATTTTATAACCTTTTTTCAGCAATCACTAAATGGGTGCAATGGTTATAAACCAGCTGCTGCAATCATTAGGCAAATGCCACAGTTCACAATGGGCTCCCCCCCCCCAAAAAAAAACTGGAAGTAAAACCATTGTAAAACGTGGTCACAGGACAGTGGGACTCCAGAGTAGTCTAATGTAAGTTTGACTGATCATTAAGCTACTAAGCTACTGGTCATAAATCAAGGACTACCTTTAGTTTAGTTTACTTTATTGTCATTGCACCTCGTACAATGAAATTAAATACCATCTTTGGTGTACATTATAACTATAAAAATAAAACACAAAACACAAATCCTTCACATTCTATACAATTGAATTGAAAGCCCCTGATATTGCATTAATATTGTACTATACAGTAGAATTCAATATAGTTACTGCTCTGGGATAGAAGCTGTTTTTCAGCCTCTTCGTCCTTTATAGTCCTGTACCCCCTACCAGATGGTAATAGTTTAAAAAAGGGGTACTTAGGATGAGATGGATCTCTAAGAATGTTTTGAACTTTCTTAAGGCAGCGGAAGCTATAAAGCTCTTCCAAAGAGGGGAGTGGGCAACCGATGATCGTCTGGGCAATGATGTTAACCCACCCTCTGGAGCGCTATCCTATCTGCCACTGTGCAAATGGCAAACCATACCCAGATGCAGTAAGTTAAAATATTCTCTATCGTGCAGCGGTAGAAGGTCACCAGCAGTTTTTCATTCAGTTGTTGTTTCCTGAGAAGTCTCAGGTAGTATAAATCTCTGCTGGGCCCTTTTGACCAGGGCTGCAATGTGAGCACCCCAGGTGAGGTCCTCTTTTATGATAACACCAGAAACTTAAAACTGGCCACTTGCTCCACTTGGTCTCCATTGATAACCAATCAATTTTAGTTGTATTTTTATCGTGATTTTGTGTCTGTCTATCTGTCTGTCTGTCTGTCTGTCTATCTATCTATCGATCTATCTATCATGCATCTATATCTATGTTTTATTTTGATGTTGTAAGCTGCCTTGCATTGAGTTGGGCATCAAACAAATTTAATAAATAAATTATTATAAGGAGGATGGACAGCTTTTATAAGTCATATGAAAAAGACCCTTACGCCTAGAATACTTGTCTGTGTGACACCAGGAATCCTATCTGGCCTAAGAAACTGAAGTCAGTTTCTTGTGTGTTTCTAAAGTACATCGCCAGGTGGACAGTCATAGAGAGACAGAGGAGCAGAATAATTATAGGCTGGGAAAAAAAGCACTGAGAATCCTTCTCAAAAAGCTGCCCTTAAGGCAGGATTGCTCCAAAATCACCTGAGTTTTCCATTAGCACACATCCCTGACACATTAGCACACAGCTCCTTAGGGCTTAATGCGCTTCACTGCCTTTTAAGAGGATGCAAATGAGGTTGTTGAGAGGCAATTAATGATAGGAGAATGAAGTGAAGAGACACCGGTGCTCTGGGGTTTTTTTCTTGATGTTTAGTGGAAGCTTTAAGCCCCTTTATTCCTGCTTCTTTCAGGTATGCAGGAGAAAAGTTACAACATCAAGAGTCATCAAGTATGACTCTTTAAGCAGCAACCGAACCTGTCATTTGTACTCTGTTACACTGGCTGTTCCTAGCTGATCTGGATCACCCTTCTCCAGGCTGAAAGTGCCTCCATCATTTGGATTTCTGTCCCAGAATGCTCAACCATGACCAGGATGTCTGGGAAATCCTGGCATCTGAAGTCAATGTAAATGGAGATGCACCCAGATCAGGGAAGTCTGTTCGGAGCACTGGAGTTAACAGGGAAGAGGACTAAATGTGTACTGCAACATCGCAGTGTAAACACTATCTCTTATCTATTTACGTGAGATGCAAGTATGAAGGGTGATGTGTGATGATGTCACCATGCATATTTTATTGTTTGGGTGACTCTTTTCTATCTTGCATCGTATGTGAAGGAATGCAGTGAAACTTACTTCAAAAATGAATTATAGAATTGTTAATCTCTGTACCTAAGATGGAAGGACAATCTGATCCTATGTACACATCCCTAAGGTGAATGGCTATGGAGATTCTTAGTCAACCAGGTCGTGGTTATCCCAAAGGTGTTTTTTCAAAAGGTAGCTGGCCTTTCTTTCTTTTTCCTTGAAGGCATTTCACTTCTCATCCAAGAACTGAGAACTGAAGAAGCTTCTTGGATGAGAAGCAAAAACAAAGGAAGTCCAGTTTTGAAAAAGCACCTTTGGGACCCTAAGGGAGGAGTTTTTGAAAAATTCTTCAATCCCAGGAAAGAAGAAAATGTGAGGCAGAAATTCAGAATGACCCCACTTTGATTTGTTATGTGTAAGCGATAATACAAGAGAAACTTTCATAGGTCATGGTTGTCCCAAAGATGTTTTTTCAAAAGGTAACTGGACTTCCTTTTTTTCTTTGAAGACATTTTGCTTCTCATCCAAGAAGCTTCTTCCACTCTGACTGGATGGTGGTGAATGGAAGGATTTATATTACTTGTTCTGGTCATTTGCATTTTTTTTAGAGAGTTGTTGAGACCACTTGGAGGTTTATCTGTGCCCTCAGGGTCACCTGAGTAGTGCAAATAGATGTGGAGCCTTCCTGGAACTGCTGAAAGGATTGTGTTGTAGACTGGAGATAGGTGATGTTGCATCCCTTCCTCTCTGTTGAGAGAAGAGCTGTTCAATTTTAACATAGATGACATCTTTGACCCCTCTTTCAAACCAGCTGTTCCCTCTGTCCAAAATGTGGACTTTGCTGTCTTCAAAAGAGTGCCTTTTGTCTTTTAAATGCAAATGGACTGCTGAATCTTGTCCTGATGGGTTTATTTTCCTATGTTGTGCCATGCGTTTGTGAAATAATTGTTTTGTTTCCCCAATGTACAGATCTGCATGTGTCTCACTGCATACACCAGGTTGCTCAGTTTATGTCTGAGTGGTTTATCCTTGGGGTAGACAAGCTCACAGGCTTTCAAGTGTCTGTTAGTCTGTTATAATACCCTAACAATAAGAAGCATTCTCAGATCCTAGTTGTTCCTGGTTTTTGACCTGGTGTATCTCAAAGGGTTGACGTTTGCTGAGTACTGTGTGCTCCAATTAGAAACGGCTTTCCAGGGTTTCAGGCAGAAATTATTTAGGAATGCTGTCTACTACAGAATTATGGTCTGACCAATTTCCTCCTGTTCATCATCTGTACATTCCTCATGCTTCAAACCCATTTTCCAGGCCAATCTTTTCTGCAAGGTTTGCATGTTGAGATAGCCTCCCCAATTATAAGGGAGCAAAAATAATGGCATTGCTCCACATCCATTCTGTATCATTTTGTCTTCCTCTCTGTGTTTCAAGATTGCAAATGTCTTGGGAACAGGAATCTGTCTTTATTTATTTTTAGAACTCTGAAAAAGCATCATGTAAATGAATTGCATGCAGTGATGATAATCCTGTTACAGTCTCACAAACCATCCACAGAACATCTGCTGATGAACAGATTATAGATGTGGTAAATATATTTTAATAGTAAGGAGCCTTGGGAAATCTATTTCAGGATGCTTCCCAAGGCAATTTCTGCATCGTTACCTACTATTGAAGCAATCAAGCACTGAAAGTGAGGTTGGAGAGGAAGTGCTAGTAGATATTTAGGATCATAGAAAGGAGGAGTTGAAAGGGGCCTTGGAGATCATCAAGCTCTCCTTCCTGCCCAGTACAAGAACCTATTGCTAAAAGGTATCCTACGGTACAGATGGCTATTTAAACTCCAGTGAAGAACTTACCACCACCATTGTTGAATGGCTATTACTGATAATATTTTTTTTCTGATGTCCAGCCACAATCTACTTCTTTGTATCTTGCCCATAATATCTTGGCACAAATGGCAATTATGAAAAAAAAAACAATGAAACATTTGTCATGCCACCAGATCTGGCTTTTCCAGCTTGTCTCACAACATCAAACACAAGTGTATAAAGTCATATATTGCAGTATACAGATAATCCTCAATGTACAATGTACACAGTTGATCCCAAAATTTCCATTGCTAAGCAAGACAGTTGTTAAGTGAGTTTGTGCGAGTTTTTCTTGCCACAGATAGTAGTGGCATTAAGACTTACCAGTACATAACACACATAATGCTTTACAGCACTCTCTGAGTGGTTTACAAAGTCAGCATATTGCCCCCAACAATCTGGGTCCTCATTTTACCAAGTCCAGAAGGATGGAAGTCTGAGTCAACCTTGAGCCAATTAGGATCAAACTCCAGACTGTGGGCAGAGTTAGCTGGCAAAACTGCATTCTAACCACTGCACCACCAGGGCCCCAGTTGTTATATGAATCACTGCAGTTGTTAAGTTAGTAACATGGTTGTTAAGTGAACCTGGCTTCCCCATTGACTTTGCATGATCAAAAGTTTGTAAAAGGTGATCACATGACCCCGGGACACTGCAACTGTCATAAATGCACGCCAGTCCAAATTTTGATCACGTGACCATGGAGATGCTACAGCAGTCGTAAGTGTGAAAAATGGTCATTGGTCACTTTTTTTCAGTGCCATTGTAACTTTGAGCAGTCACTAAATAAATGGTTGTAAGTTGAGGACTACCTGTATTCATCATCTCCTTGGAGAGGTGAACTTTTAGCAGAAGCAATTACCCAAGTGGCGTGCAAGGAGAGAGCCCTGTACATATCTTTAGGTATTTGAAATAATCAGATGGAACTAGACATTTAGCACAAGGCAGAAAATATTATTTGGCTTTCCTGTTTACCATGCCATTGCCTTCAGTGAAAAAAAAGGTAATGGGACAAATGCAGGGAGAGGATATTCATTATTTCTAGAAATGAACATTTTGTCTCAGATCTCTCAAAGCCGTTCAATATCCTCATTTAGACTGAGCTGATATACCAGGGAAATAATCAGCAATAGGGATTCCCAAGGACTAAGTTAACCGGAGGCCTTCATTACCACGAAATGTTCATAATGGCCACTAAGTTAGATGGCTTTAAAGGAGGGCTGGATAAATTAATGGAGAATAGGGCTGTTAATCCAAAGTCAGTGTTATCTCTAGATTCCAGGAGTCTTTCTCCAAATGCCAGTTGCAGGGGAACGTTGCACAGGACACTGATGTTAGCTATGCTAGTGAAAAATGAGGAGTCTGTTAGCATTTTTTCCAGCTATCAAATGTTATTAAAAGGTGCCTGTTTCTTTAGATTCAGCTCACCTTATCAGATATATTTATATTCGATATTATTGGCTTTGCTCACTAAATTACTAATGGTATCTTATCCTATTATCTTTTATTGGTATTTTATCCTATTATCATTATCTTATCAATAGCATCCTATTGGTATCTTATGATTTATCACTTTCTGTTTGTATCTTATGATGTATGATTGCAGCTGTGATTTATGAACTATGACTTATCAGTTTGTTGTTTGTATGTGCACTGAGAGTTTATGCACCGGAGACAATCACCCTTGGCCAATAAGGAACGTTCTGTTCTGTTCTGTTCTGTTCCATTAAGTTCCGTTCTGTTCTATTATAATCGTTGAGATAGGGCTAGGAAAAAGGAAGTGGAAAACAGATTAGTTATGCCTAAATTTATTAAACAAATGTCTACGGCCACCCAACCCACACAAACGTACCTTCCCAGCTAACAATTGTGATGCTTTAAAAACTCCGTTGTTCTGTTGAGATCTTCTGAGGTTGTCTGAAGCCCTTTGATGTATGTGAATTCATCCATCTCTCACTCAGTGGGGCTATTAAAGTCTCATTTTTCCAAGATGGTCACTTTGAAGACAGTAACAAAGTATTCTGGAAAGCTGAACCATTTTGATATTACTTTTCTCCTTGTGTTTGATGTGTCTAGGTGAGATTTTTTTTCTTTTAGGTGAGATTTATTCTGTCTGTTCCAGGTAGAATACGAAGGTTTTGATAAATTAATGTATCTCACAGATTTCCTGCATCTGCCTAACTAACCTGTCTCCCCGCCCCCAGCTCATCTCTCGCCTCCTTCCAATTTAAATCCTACATTAGTGCAAGCATCTAATGAAACAAGCTGCAGCTCATAGAGGTTCGTACCTTTTAATGAAATGCGTTACAGGTACTCCTTGACTTAAAACCATTCATTTAGTTACAATGGTACTGAAAAAAACCCTGACTTATGACCATTTTCCCCACTTATGACTGTTGCAGCATCCCTTTGCATGTGTTTATGATGGTTGAAATTTTCCAGGGCCACGTGATCTCCTTTTGCGACCTTCTGACAAGCAAAGTCAATGGGGGAAGCCAGATTCACTTAACAACCAGGTTACTAACTTTACAACTGGAGTGATTCACATAACAGCTACGGCAAGAAACATCATGAAATGGGGCAAAACTCATTTCATTATCTTGCTTAGCAGTAGAAATTTCATACTCAATTGTGGTCATAAGTTGGGGACTACCTGTAGTCTGAAAAGAGTGATCTGGCTGGTCCTTTCTGATCTTTTGCAGAAGAGTGACCGCTCTCCTAATTCTAACCCGGCCGGCATCTCACCATCATTTGGATGGCCATATGGAAGAGCTATTCTAATGTCTGGCCCCTTCCAATGTTGGTAGTGGCAATAAGTCAGAGTGAAATAAGCCAGAAGAATGAATTGATCAAGAGTTCTTCTTGATCAAGAAGTAAAATAGTTAACATTTGTGGATAAAGGATTTATAGTGGATATATATATTGATAAAAGGATATGGATAGTAAAATTGAAGGAATGGTATAAAAGTTAATGATTTTGATAAGATGAATTGGATTGATTAAAGTTGTATAAGTGAAAGAAGCATAAGAAATTTAAATGATTAAAATGTGAGCAAAATGA
>JANHJO010001485.1:100171-112776 GCA_032468235.1 Pseudoxyrhopus heterurus | reverse complement strand
ATCAGGCTGCAATATAGAAGCTTCAGTTCAGGGATGGCAGGAAGAGAGAAAGAATCTCTGGACTGGAATCTCTGGCTGGGCTGGCTGGAGGAGGCTTTTTTCTCTGGCAAATAGAGCTGCAGGATTCTTTCTTGCACTGCTTTTTGCAGGAGCAAGAAAGAATCTCTGGACTGGAACCGGCAGGGTGAGGGAAAGTTTTTTGAGCTTTTTCTCAAAGAACAAGTGGTGACTGGCGACCGGCAACCGGCAACCGGGTGGGTGGGGGCGGGGCCAGCCAGGAGTGATTTTCACCGGTTCGGTGAACCACTTAAAATTATCTCACCGGGTCGCGCGAACCGGGCCGAACCGGCTCAATATCCCCACTACCTTTTTTATATATTAAGCCATTAGTTTATATTTCTGAGTACAGTTTAAACTATACATTGATTCTTGTATGTGCATCTAAGACTTTCAGATAGTTTAGGGAAAGCAGGTGTTGGTGCTTGAAAATTGAGACAGCAGCCGCAATTATTGTCATTAGTTTTTAATATCACCTTCTAGCATTTTATCTTCACTTAGTCATGTGAGCTAGGAACATGGTTCTATATTTCTTTTTCCAGCAGGAGAATCCAATATCATTCCCAGATAGATCTTACTTTTTCTTTTCTGATGAAATGAAAGGAGAAACTCATGGAGTTTTTGTAATTATGGGTGTGAATGGATTTGACAATGCTGGCTCCCTTGGCTAAGCTACAGAGATGAGTACCACTCCCTAAAGTTGGAAGCGACTAGACAGGGGAAACCTTTACTTTGTAGTATGTTTCAAAAAAAGAAAGAAAAAGAAAATCAAAAGAAGTGCTTTGGATCTTATATAAGTACAATACCTCTCTGCTCCTCATAAAAGCTTCCCTAACAGCCTGAGAAACAAGGCAAGTAGTTGAAATAGTTGATTTATCAAGTTAGTGCATCTGCTAAAGTAGCCACTAGTGGTTGTCTTCTTTCAGTCTCACTTAAAGTGTTTGAAAATATGGGCATCTTTAAAGAGAGCTGCTGTGCTTACGTTTAGGCAAGATCTGACATACTTCTGAATAAATTTTTGAAGATACACGGCTCTTATTACATCCCTGGATTGCTATATCATTCACCATGTAGACAAAAATAGCTACCTATCTCTTATTCTCATTGAATATATACAAAATAATGGAATCTAGTGGTGGGTACAACATACAGTATATATTTGCCTGCAGTAGGTATGATTCTATACTATATCACACATTAATGTGTCCTACTTTTAAATTTGTAGGCTGCCAGTTGGTTTTTAGGTGGGCATGTCTAATTCATATGAGCTGCGGTGGCGCAGTGATTAGAATGCTACTACGCCACTTGTGCTGACTGCTGGCTGCCTGCAATTTGGTAGTTCAAATCTCACCAGGCTTAAAGTTGACTCAGCCTTCTAGGTGGGAAAAGTGAGGACCCAGATTATTGGGGGCAATATTCTGACTCTGTAAACTGCTTAGAGAGAGCTATAAAAAGCACTGTGAAGTGGTGTATAAGTCTGAGTGCTATTGCTATGTGCCAGGCTTTGGACCATTTTATGCATTTGGTATAATCAGATGAAACTATCAGAGGCCTTTTAACTTCTTTTTGAGGTCTTCCTTTATGTTTTCTTCACACCAAAAAAAACACCCTTCACTAGCTAAAATACATTATAGGAGAATTCCCCAAAAAATTAAACAGGAAGAATTTTCCAGATGAGGCAGTTCCATTTTTAAAGCAAGCTTAAATTCTCCCCAGAAGAATAAGTGGAGGTGAAATGAGAATAATGCTTTTCCTAATGCTTCAGTATAAATCTGCAGTGCAGTTTTTAGAAAATTTCTCCTCCTGTCAAAAAGGTTTCAGTTTTAATACCTTATTTTTAGACAGCTTGAGAATTTCTTTTGAATTCCTTTTGATGGTGCTTTTGGATATAGATTCCTGGTGGATAGGGTGAAGATGCTATGTTGATGTTTATATTTTCTATTATACCTTACTGCATCACTTTGAAGTCTTCCCAGACCCACATTTTCTTCTCTGAACGAGTCTCATAGGAGAAATTCCTTTATGAACCTTCTCTTGGGAATTAATTAGCGTGTGTGAAGCCAGAGCTGGAAAGGTGATTGTGCAGTGAAAATCTGTTCACACCTTATAATTAAATAAATGTACAAGTACCACCCTTCAACCTATGTGAATTTCATCAAACTTTTCCTTTGAAATAAATTTTGAAAGCAAAGTCTAACATTGAGAATTAGTAGGAAAAAAAATTCAAGAAAGGACAGTACTACATGGGTCAGAGATAGTACCATTATAGACGGTATTCCTGAAGAAGAAAGAAAGGAATAACTGAGTGAACTGATGAATAATTCCTGATGTGAAATACATGTAAGTGCAATGATTTTAGTTGCAAATTTTCTTCACGGTATCTCACAGGAAACATGTGTTCTCACATTGGGGAGAAACAAACAGCCAGTCTGTAGCTCACTCTCTGGTTCAGTTTTCTTAGAATGACTTGTGCCAGATGAGTCAAAACGATCTTTGCTTTGGGGTTTTCTTTTCTTTCTTTTTTCTTTTTTAATGTTTGCATGGTTATTGATGGCAGTGGGAAAGAGTTCCTCTAGGCTAAGGCAACAGATGCAGAGAATTTCTCACTGCCATCACGAAAATGGATATCTTCTGTTCAGTGTAGGGAACCTATCACCCCACCTCCTTACAACATGACTTGCCAGCCCCTTGCAGGCTTTTTATTTCCTGTTGCAACTTATGATCTGGTTCCCTTGAGGTGTTTGTAACTGTGTCATCCATATTTTCTTACTATTGAGTTTTCTCTTGTTCCCTCTTCTTATTTTGCATGTACAAAAGAAGCACTTTGAATCTTGCTGGGACATTCTTTGCCTTCGAAGAAAGTCCTTGGGAGTTTCAGAAAAGGAAAAAAATAAAATCCAGAACCATATCAAACCGTTAATAGATCTTCTGAATATATTTGCAAATTGCTATATTTTATATTTTAGTTCCTGTGCTAAGGTTTCTTGTTCTTCCTTTTCTTTCCTTTCTTTTTTCCTCCCCCTGTAAGAATACATTTCAGAAACCTGGTACATTATGAATTGAGTCTATAACTGATTTACTACTCACTAAGGAATATTAATTAATATAATAATTCTTTTAAATAGAAACTGAAAATTGTTGGCTACTATTAATATAAGGGAAATCATTCAATATGAAATTAATTTAAAGAACACTTCTGCTGAGCATGTGAGATGAACCTTCTCACTGCTACCTTCCCACTGCTTATTAGGATAAAGTTTACTCATGAAATTTCTGAATCAGGAACCAATTGGCCTCCTGGCTGCTTAACAATGTTTAACAATCTCATTATCATAACCTTGAACATCTATCAGAATATATAAGGTAATGGTTAAGAGCAAATCACACAAGGAGGCATATACAATATTACTTGACTTCTGTTTTTTTTCTCCTCTGCCATAAGCAAAAGCCAGACACAAAGTGCATTTTAAGAACAAGGCATTACAATTACAAAAATGCAAAACCTGATCTATGGCAGCTCCAGGCAGGAACACTCTTTGAAGATTTTTTACCATAATAAATAAAAAGCCCACCTGCCATTACATCACACATTATTTTTGTCAGTGGCTACAGTAGGAATTTCTCCCTGGTATTAATTTAGTCATGACTTAAGCTTGAAAAAATGGCTGCAGCGGCATTTCTAATAAAAACGAATGTGTGTGTGTGTGTGTGAATGTGTATGTGTGTGTGTAAATATATATTCCTTTCTTTCTGTTATAGTCAGCTATTACCTTTGTTGGGCAATTGCAAACATTTCCAAGTGATGGAGAGGAGATAAAGAAATGGCACAGACAAAAATCGCATAACTATGAGACATCGTCCAAGGTCTTTGTGTGGAAGTATAGTAACCTTTCCATTTCTCCAGACACCTTTCTATGTTATTAACAGTGGCTTTGTATGTAGGAAGAAAGAACAAATCCAGTCCCTGTATTTAAAGATCTGTAGTTGTTGAATTGCTGTGAAACTGCTGTACTGTATTAAAGGCCAAGAGCCTCTCTAAAGAAATAAAATCTTGTCAATCCAGGTGAAGCATTGATGGACGGAAGATGTAGGCCCTGCAAAACACACAAACAACAAGTAACAGGAACTACTTCCTCCCAGCACAATACCACTAAGTCAAGATGTTGGTTGCAACTGTGTGATAGAATGGTGGCCATATTGACATATGCTGCCATGTTGCCTTTTTAAAATTATTCTCAACACTGCTGGATGTCACATTAATAAGGAATTGTATATTAGGACCCAAAAATTTCTTGGGCTTCAACTTCTACATTGGAAGGGAAAGACCAAGAAAACCATGGTAGCGTACTCAGAAAAAAAGGCATCAGAAGGTCAAAGGGAAAATACAATTTTTGAAGAGTTATATGGATATGGTAAAAGCAGGGATAGAAAGATGTGGAGAAATGAAGTGAATTGTGTGGTGTAAAACAGTTTAATTCTAGTTCTTAAATTTTTCTTTATATCACATCTTTCATTTCTTTGGTTTGTTATTTCTACTTGTCCTTTTATACTCTTACTACTATTGTTTACCTCAAAAGGTAATAATGTGATGGGTGTATGCATGTATGCATCCATGGGTTCCTATCAAACTTTCTGTCTTATTTTGCTTAGATGACTGCAGCTTGATTTCTTTTGTTCTATTGGCATGACCTTCAATAATTTATTTTTATTTCCAACTTAATCCATCACTGCTGCAGGAGTGAAACTGTAACATTGAAAGATTGAACTGCGGTGATGCTTCAGACCATGTAGCTTTTCAAAAAACAAAGCAATTTCCAGTTTAATTTGTCAATTTGGCTGGATTAAAACCTCACATAGGCACAAACTGAAGTGATGTGTGAGGTTCTAAATCTGAAGTTTTTGTGACATGGACTAATGTCATAATTGGAAAATCTTATATAATTACATATGGGTTGTCAATAATCTAAGTTTATATTAAAAGCTCTTGTCATGGTAATTGGATGATACTGGTAAAGTCTGAGAAATATCAATATTTATTGAATTGTGCCTATCAGTAAGCTAGACATAATCATTGTGTCTTCTTGTTAACATGAAAAGTGGTTTGAAAGCTAGTGTCTTGTCCCAGGCCAAGCACACAGATACTTGTGGTTTTGTTTTCTTTATTAAATGAGAACACACACATTTGCAGTATAGACACATGTTTCCCTGCCCCCTCCCCAAGTATGTCTTACAACAGTTCCAAATCAAAGCAGTATGTAGAAGAATAGTCAGGCAAAGTCCAAGAGTCAGAGATTGTACTAGATTTGTCAGCCAGTCCAGGTTCAAAGTCAGGGTTGTGAGGTTCATAAATCAAGGCACATGAAGTAGGAGTTAATGGGTGGCTGTTGTCAATAGAAAATTTGTGCTCTTTGCTCCATTTTAATAGAAACAGTTCTGGTGTCAACCCTGAAGCTAACCTGACCAAAGCCATTTTGACCGCTTCAATGATGCCACACCAGAGCTGAAGATAGGAAGGGGGGATTTGAGATAGAGGGGATTCTGTAGCCAAAACAAAATGTTTTTTTCTTGGGAACCAAGGACATTCTCACACCTGGTTGGAGGAAAGTAGCCAGATCACACCGTGATTGGACCATGTGACTGATTATTTTGAGAAAGTAAAAAAACATTTACTTTTAATTAGGTGAAAACTGTGGGAGTCTTCAGAGTCAGTTTTTTACCAGATCTGTGCCAATATGATATTTCCAATAAAGCTATTCTTTGAGGATTCCACTGACCTTGGAATGTTACTTGATATGGATTTATTACTTGGAACCCTGACATTTGGTGTACTTTATTTAATGGGGCGATATCCTTCCATGCAAGGAGATGTGCAGAGTACCTTTGCTCTACTCTCTCTCAAGCCTGCTTAGCTCTTGAATTGGGAGGGGGTAATAATTCTGCACCCTCATCTTCAGAGAGCCATGGCAGCTGTGTTTGCTTGGAACTGGTTTGATCCACCTTCTCTGTTTGCTCAGATAGCAGTCAGTCTGGTGGCGCCAGAGCTGGCTGCTCCTTGTATTTTCAGCCATTCTGGAACTGGCTGCTAATTATCAGTCCCATCCTCTGACTCAAATCTGAGTCCACTATGATAGCTAGAAAAACTATTTTTTCTCTCAATCATCTTAAGTATGTGGTCCCAATTATTTTAGATTACATATCTTTTTTTAAAAAAACCTAAATAGTGTAAAAAGGTATCTTAATTGAAGGTAATGGTATGTGAGAATGATGTTGGGAGATGAGGGGAAAAGATGTTGCCCTGGAAACAATCAGAAAAGAGAAGCAGGAGCCTCCAGTGGCTTATCAGTGAGAGGAAGAAACTTAGGAAAGATCAGCCCTGTACCTTCAAACTTGCAAGATTGATTGAGCAATCATTAATCACAGGCTGTACTAGTGGATATTCATAAGTATCTTGATGATGGAAGGAGGCTAACTAGCTTATGTGGGTGGCAGAGATCAATCAGGCAAATCCTTGGAACATCTTTGAAAGTTCATTAGAAGTGCTGGATCTGTGAAATATTGTATTCATCTATACCTGAACAACTGGGGAAATGGTAGATCAGTGTATTGTACTAACTAAATCATTGAGAAAGTTATTGATTGATTGATTTAGGTTTGTTAATAATAAATTAACAGTTGTTGTATATTTTTAGATATCCTGAAGGAAGCTTAGTTAGATTACCCCCACACATTTCCTAAGTATTACAATCTACCCACACATTAATTGTCTTCCTTCCAGATAATTACATCCTTTCCTGTTTTCCTGTTCTGCAGATGTTACTAATTTCCTGACTACCCATGTGACATCCTTTACACCCACTCTTTAAAACACTATATAAATGCTTAACATACAGATGTATCTGTTCATCTCACTTATTATATCATTATTGCTGTTTCCTGATGCTATTCTAAATAAAGACCATCATTGCTGGTACTATCTTTGGCATTCTGGTGTGCTGTTACTTGAGATGGGCACGATATCATCCTCCTTAACTTGACAAATGGTAGCAGAGGATGGTTCCCCTATGCCCATAAAAGTACCAGCCTATGCCAGCCTGTGCCAACCTTGATGCCCGTCAATCCTTGGAAGCCGACCTGAAAGTCACTGGTGGTGACCAGAGCAATCGCCTGCCAGATGGCTGATGCCAAGCCAAGCTGCTGAGAAGGTGATGTCCACTGAGAAACTCCAAGTGCCACCACAGGAAGGTGAGATGGGCACTAGAGCCAACCCAGCAAAAGGGGCAAGTCCTGGAACTCCACTGGGGACTTCAAAGCGGCAACCAGCTGCTCAAACCCCTAGAAATTGCTCCCGATCTGCTTCTCCAAACCAAGAAGGCAAATGGGACAATGTCTGTGAGGAGGAAAGGGAGGAAGAACTGTCCCAGCTGGCAAAACTGCTAATGAGTCCGGCAGAGCAGGCAGAAATCCGGACTGCCATCCTCCAAGCCTTTGGCTTGCCAGCGGTAAGGGAAAACCCTATTAGTGATTTGGGATCCCTTCTACTGAAAGCAGCAACCCCCCAATCTCTGCCAGAAACTAAAAAACCCGAGAGACCCCTTGAGGTCATCCAGTCATACCCCGCGATTCTGTTTGCATCACAAGCAGAAAAAATGAAGGCATCCTGGTTCCTAGACCCTCACTACGTCTACCCAGAGGTGGCAGCCTATAGAAAAGTCACGCAAAGTGACCTTCTTAACCAAATGCCAAGCGCCAGAATACCGGCTCCCTATATGGCATTAGAAGTTGCTTAAAGTACAGTCCCTCAGATTGCAGCAACCCAAAGCAGCCGACCAAGTAATAGTCTGACCCAGAAAGGACCTGCGGGATCACCAAGCCTGGCTACCCCGAACAAGCCACATCCAATGACTGACTGGCCCCATGCCCAAATGGTTGAAAGAGCAACGGTGAGCCGGACAACAGAAAACTCTGGCATGCCTCCGATGCCAGAAATTGAGGCTGCCCTAAAGACTCTAAATGTGGCTTTTTGTACCACTTTAAAACTACCTAATGCCAGCATGCCCAAGACAGCTGGCCACCCTGACCTAGATGCACCCAGACACCCCAATTCACCAGTCTTGACAATCTTCGAGGACCTCCCAACTGGAGTCCTCACCCCTACGACAGCGGCTCAACTGGCGATGATTCCTCTTCCGTCCAAAGAAACCAGGTCTCCTGAAGTCTCTGCCGGCCATTCTAAGTCTTCTCCACAATCCTACACTGAAGCTGTGTCTTCTGAGACCGTCCGGATGACTCCAGCCGAAACCAGAGGCCGTCTGGATGACTCCAGCCGAATGACTCCAGAGGCCTCTCTCTGGCCTTCTTCAGGAGTTCAGAGGGAAAGAACCTTCCCCTCCGAAGCTAAGGCTGAAATGAAACTCACACTTGCCCAGTTTGAAAACAGTGATGAAAGACGGCTGCCGAGAGAGCCAAGAAGCTGCGGTCTCCGCGTTTCCATTCCTTTACCATTCAATCTTTATCCACAGGTTCAGGACCCTATTCAGCGGCTTTACCTCAAGGGTTTAAAAAGCTTTTACTGTCACATTGTAATTTATTGGAATGGGTGAGGGAAATTCAAGTTATCCTACTTAAAGAAGGGACATTATTTATGCTAATTGAGCCTCTGAAAAAACCATGGTCCCAGGAAATAATGGTCCTTCATAACAAAGCCTATAGCACACTGCTCAGTTCAATTGATTCTGCCCTCTATCTGAGCATACCAGATGGGTTAACTTTACAAGAACTCTGGCAAAAATCGTTTAAAATGTTTCATAGTAGAAGTGTGGAGGCCACAAGCAGATTATCTCATGATTTCTATAGCTCAAAATTAAAACCAGGTGGCAATGTCAGTGAACACCTATGTAAATTAAATGGAATGAGGACAGATTTAATTCAAAGGGGGGGGAAGTCCCTAAATCAGGTTTAATTAGTGTTATTTTAATTCTCTTGACTCTTCATGGGCAAATTTCATTAATATTATGGACAATATTGATGTTCAAGTGTTTAACCTAGAGTATTTAATAGGCAAATTGATTGCAGAGGATGACAGACACAGGGACAGGGGCACACAACAACGTGACACTAGACCTAGTAAGAGATCTGATCACTCTGAAAAAGTAAATAATGTCAGCTATTGTTTTATTTGTGGTTCTGGGTATCACAACAAATATGATTGTCCTAAATATAGGCATCCCAGGTCTAATTCTAATCAAAGAAGGGGCAAAGGGGATAGAAGGGGGCATAGAAGACCCAATTTTGATCACAAATCCAACTTTATTAATGGTGTGACCCTTGCCAATGCTGAAAAAATTAAGAGTAAAAATAAAGGGCATTGGATTATGGACTCTGAAGCCAGTCACCACATAATTAATGACAAGGAACTATTTAAAGACTTAACTAAAATAGACTCCCAAGTAAAGGTTGCAACAGGGGAATCTGTAAAAGTAAAATGTCATGGTACAGCAATACTTCCTGGTTTGGGAGAGTTGAATGATGCTTTATATGTGCCAAAATAATAAATAATTTGATTAGTGCTCTGGAGTTAACTACAGGTACCAAAATGGAAGTTACATTCAAAGATGGGGGTGGTTTTATTAAAAATGATGGGATCTTAATTGGAAATATAAAAGCAGAAGAAAAATTACAATTTTTTCACCCTGTGCAAAAGCCTAAGAGCAAAGGCAAAGGTGACAGTAAGGTTTCTAAAAAAACCTACTAAAAAGGTGAGATTTGATCTTAGCATTGAAAGTAAGAGTGAAACCAATGTTGGAAACATTGACAAGGTATCTATTGGTAAGTCTTTACATAAGGATTGTGCACATTTAATGCACAGAAAACTTGGTCACATCAGCTTCCCTGTGGTCAAGTGTATGCCTTATCACTCAAGGGGGATAAAACTAAACAATTGTGACAATTTCCTGGACTGTTCAATTTGTAAAATTTCAAAGTCCAAGGTTAAACCAATTCCAAAAAAGTCAACAAGGACAACTGAGCACATATTTCAGCTGATGCACATGAATTTAGTTGGCCCATTGAAGCCTTCATTGGGAAATAAAAAGTACTTTCTAACCATAATTGATGATTTTAGTAGATAGGGCTTTATTTACACATTAAAATATAAATCTGAAACTTTTCAAAAATTTAAGGAGTTCTATCAGTTGATCGAAACTCAACACAAGATAAATGTAGAATAGATTCAGACTGCTAAAGGATCTGAGTTTCTCTCAGATGATTTTCAAAATTGGTTAAAAGAAAAAGGGATTGTCCATAATAAAACTAGTCCTTATTCGGCCTTTCAGAATGGAATTTCTGAATGTAAAAATGGCGTGCTACAAACCATGGTTAGATGTTTGATTAAAGATGCTGGTGTCAGCAATGCTTATTGGGGAGAGGCAGTGATGTTTGCTAATTACACCCTCAATAGGATTTGGTCTAGTGTTGTAAAGAAAACCCGATATGAAATTGTATATGGGCACAAGCCTAGCCTAGCACATCTTCATATTTTTGGGTCATTGGCAGATGTGCACATCCCCTCACAAACCAGAAAGAAGGGGGATGACCATTCAAAAAGAATGAGGTTCATAGGTTATGAACCTGGGTCTAAGGCTTATAGATTTTTAGATGATAACAATAAAATTGTCATTTCCAGGTCAGCAGATAATCAAGCTGCACTCTTAATTTCTAAAGCAGATGCAGTTGGACATAGGTCCAGACATATCATTTTTAGGTTTAAAAATGTAAGAACACAATTTAGGTTTCATTAAAGTGATTTGAAAAATGTGTTTAACATTGTAAATGTAAATAGAAATGTTACAATAAGACAACAAGAAGGGGAATGTTAATAATAAATTAACAGTTGTATATTTTCACATTTAGATATCCTGAAGAAAAGTTACTTAGATTACCTCCCACACATTTCCTAAATATTACAATCTACCCAATTGCCTTCCTTCCAGATAATTGCATCCTTTCCTGTCTTCCTGTTCTGCAGATATTACTAAGTTCCTGACTACCCATGTGACATCCTTTACACCCACTATATAAATGCTTAACATACTGATGTATCTGTTCATCTCGCTTATATCATTATTGCTGTTTCCTGATGCTATTCTAAATAAAGAGCATCATTGCTGGTACTATCTTTGGTGTTCTGGTGTGCTGTTACTTGAGATGGGAACGATGCCATCCTCCTTAACTTGACAAGGTTTAGCATCTTAATCTTAGTCCATCATGGTTACAGCTCCATCCAATTGATTGGCTACATCAGTTGACTGACTAACTAGAGATAGTTAGAAATAAAATAGTGAATAAAAATATGGGAAATGAAGGGCCAATTTCAATGGATTTTTTTTGTTCTATGACACTTGAGAAGCTTGTATTTTCATATAATTAGTATTAAGTTTAGTACTAAGATGTCTTATAGAACAACCAAAATAGCTCATGAGCTGCATACAATGAAACAGAAAAGAAAGACATATTCAAAAGTAGGATTATAGTAAGGGGAAGAAAACATAATCCCAGCAAAACAGTAAACTTCAGTTCCTGTAATTCAGAGTTCCCCAACCTTTCTGGTTTTGCAGACCAGTTTTGCATGTGAGGTCTCTGCTTAATGACCCATGGTGATTCTCTTAATGACTGTAGCCAGGGACTGCCAGAATTCCTATTCCTAAGTGGTATGTTTCTTTGATGTCACGCTCTATGACTGCATCATTTAGTACTGGAATTTCGAGTCTCAATTAATATAGTTAAGCAAAGAGTACCTGTACTGGAAAAATGTCCTGTCCCTGACCATAATATAATGATGGAACTTACCTTTTTAGTGGCAGAGGGGGGGGGTCATACTGGGTGAAATCATAATGAATTTAATTATCAAGATACAGGTTTTTTTCCTAAAAGATAGCTAGGCATATGCTACAAAATTAGTGTGTGCTTTCCTTTTCTTCTCAACAATCCACAAGCAGTAACTTTTCTGCCATCTGATGTTCCTGAATTGTTTCTAAGAGCCGATTCATACAGAATGTATTGTGGTCCTACACTGCACTTCACTTTATAAACTTGTGATGACAGATGAATTGGCCGGTAACTAATTATATGCAGGTTCACTGTTTTTCAGAGACCAGACAAAGCCATAGAAATGGGCTCTGGGTCATGTGTCTTGAACCACTCTGTATGACTTCTCCGCCTTTCTCTTTCTTTGTCTATTTTATGACCTTCATGTCATCTATACATCAGAGAATTGGCACTTTCTAACTCACAGAGAAAGCTTAGGCTATAACTCTTTCCAGTCTATTTGTAAAATGAGAACTCTTTAAAAAGAAGCACTTGCTCAAAATATCTGAAGACATTCCAGAAAATATTGTGACTTGTCAATATCCAATACCTATTTTAAATTTATTTCTCTTCTTTGGAATGTTTTTTTAAACTTTTAGGATGCACAAA
The DNA here is from genome assembly GCA_032468235.1 of Pseudoxyrhopus heterurus. Lineage (NCBI taxonomy): Eukaryota > Metazoa > Chordata > Lepidosauria > Squamata > Pseudoxyrhopus > Pseudoxyrhopus heterurus. Next base: position 100,248 of record JANHJO010001485.1, on the reverse strand, counting down.
TGTAATAATGTCTGAAAAGTACCATCTGAATATCAAAAGTTCAAGAACCTTCCTTCCTTCCTTCCTTCCTTCCTTCC
>JANHJO010001485.1:7558-24000 GCA_032468235.1 Pseudoxyrhopus heterurus | reverse complement strand
AGCTACAAATAAAAATTTCTATAGAGCACATACAAACTTACATGCGCACCGGACTTCTGCTTTATATATATAGATTTTTCATCCCATTTTTTCACTATACTCCTTTAACTTTTATTAGCAGATCATTTCCATTTTTAGTTACCAAAGAACATTATTAGCAAGATGGGTAGCCACACAAATATTTTAAACAAAATCAAATAAAAATCTTCTAAGCTAGGATGGTGATATCCCTACTATGAATATCCAAGTAAACACCCAACATCCAATATATATTCCTATCTCTGCTTGCAATATTGGTCCTTGTCTTTTCTAACAGCTACATGAAAAATTTAAGTTCCTTACTAAAATCTTTGCCTTTCTTGTCTTTGCCTTTTCTTTCTGGCATTTTCTATTAAATTTTAGGGATATTGTTAAGATTATATTATGAAAAGCATTTGATTTGCCTTAGCTTTATTTGGAACTTGCATATGAACAGCGGCAGTCCTTGCTGTTTTATTTGAGTTCTTCCACCTCTATCTACCCATTTATAATCAATTTGATTTCTGGGGACTCCATCTGACAATGCCCATGAAATTAGGAGTCAGTTGGGTTGTTGGAATACTGGGTTAGCAATGACCAAATCGCTGAATTCACAGAAACTGATAAGTCCTTCTGCTCCACTTTAGTTTCCTGGCGTACACAATCCAACTACATTTTCTTCCTTAAAATTTCCAAATTTGGCATTCTAGTATCCAAGCACAAAAAGGACATCTTCCTTACATCTTCAGTTGATTTCAAACTGAAAGTGGTGATACAACCCATTAACCCTTCATCTTCTGCATTGATTGGAGAATACTCATATTAAAGAATAGTCCATGAGATTTAAATGATATTATTTGGTCATTGATTGCAAGCCAAGTAACAAGTATTTTTCGTAATAATCCTTCCTAACTATAAGAAAAACAGTTTCTTCTTTTATTACATCCACATCAGTAAGCAGTCTGATATTCAGACTGAAGTGTCCAATTACAGACCATTTCAATTTATTGATGTCTCAGTCTGTTCATACTTCACTGTACTGATCTTTCCCATATTTATGTTTCTTATATTCAATGTTCCTAATTTATTTCTGTCTTTGCGGCTTCAGATTTACTTTTTCTGTATTGCAATTTCAGCAACTAGATGTCCTAAAGACTTTAATTGAGCCACATTATAAATACCATTCATGTTCCAAAAAAAAAATCATTAGCTGTTACTTAGTAATATATTAAATGGTGTGTGATCTGAAAGGCCCATCACCCAGCACTCTATTGACAATCATTATATATGTTTATTGATTTATTTGTATATTTACAATGGTATTGGTATTTATTATTTCTACAAATAACCCAAGGCAGTGAACATATCTAACATACCTTCTTCCTCCTCTTTTCCCCATAGTTAACAACCCTGTGAGGTCGGTTGGGCTGAGAGAGTGGCCTAAAGTCACTGATCCAAAGTCACCCAGCTGGCTTTCATGGTTAAGGTAAGACACATGGTGCTTGCTACCCTGATGCCTTAATCACTAGACCAAACTGCCCCTCTAGATTATTTATTCAAATGCTTTCGTGAATGAAATACAGGGTTACAGTGGCTCCCAATCTTGGCAACTTTAAACTGTATGGAGTTCAGGTCCCAGAATTCCTCAGCCAGTAGGCTGGGTGGACAATTCTGGAAGTTGAAGTACATACAGTCTAAAATTCCAAGGTTGGGAAGCACTGCAGGAGTGGTTTACCATTGCCTTCTTTTGGATAGTATGAAAAGATGCCTTTATCATTGTCACTACAGTGATAATCTATCCCTAGCATCTTCCTGTATTGCTGCTGGCCAATATACATGCTTGCTTGCTTTAGTTGGGCAGCTGGAGTGACCTTCATGCCTTAGATGACCATCTACTTTCAGCATACACTCCTGGTGCTCCCTAGCAGGAATACCACTCTTCTGATAATGATAGTGTACAACAGGATTCAGGGCTTTTGCTGAAACTATTGTAGTCATATTCTCATGTCATGTAATAAGTATGAGGGAGTTTGCTTGTAGCTCAGGGACTTTTTGATTTATTCACCCTTAAACATAATTGGACCTTTGCTTTTCAGTATTTCAAATGCACCTTTAACTTTTTAGCCTTCTTGGGCTGCATGGGTAGTTCATGTTTTTAACTTACATAAAAGAGAAATGACAGCATTTTTTTCCCATTAAGTCCTTTTTATTTACACATAGGCACAGTTGTTCTCATGTTCAGGGTCTGTAATTGATATGTGTTTTTCTCCCCTGTGTAAACTTTACAGTTGTGACAGCGATTAAAGTTTACCAACTGCCTTCAGTGACTTGAACTGTCAGAAAGAGACAGGAGTGACTGATGCATTTGTGAGCTTTACCTTTGGGAGGAAAGAAAATGCTTCCCAAATTCCTCTGCAAACATAACACCATCAAAGTTATTGAAGGCCTGCTTGGCAAACAAATCAAAGCAATGAAGAAAAAAAAAGTGAGCAGGCATACACCTGTCCAGATACAGACTTTGATATATGTACAATCATATACTTTAGATATAGAAAATACCACCTTTATGCATTGGTGGGCATGTTTCAATGGATCCCATCTTCCCATGTATTATTTGTTTTTGAAATAATTAAGGAATTACACACCGCTAATTTCAAGAGTTGTCCATAGGGCATGGTTAAAAAAAAATCAAGTGGCTATAATTATGGTGACCATAATGATGCAATCAAAACTCTTCTAACTTCAAAATGTTTGCTTTATGCTTTATTTTGATGCAGGAAACCCTCAGTCACACAAACTACAGAGTACACGTAACCTGTAAAACAATCTTGGCAGATTTTTAACCTACCAATTCAAAAATATTAAAAAACAAAACAAAACCAGAAAACCATAAACCTTCCCATATGCTTGAGAAGCTTCTAGTATTGTCCTAGCCCAGGGGTGTCAAACTCATACCCCGCGGGCGAGATGCATCACATGCTGGCCACGCCTACCCAGTTTAGCAAAGAGGGAAAAGTCACAATGTGTCACGTGATGACAATGTGATGTCAGGAGTTTGACACCCATGTGACACTCATCAGTTTGGTTTTTACTCCCTCCTGTGAGGTTCCTCATTACCAAATGTTTTGTCTCTCTACACATGCATTTTTAAAGATGCTACATTTGTTTGGATAAGAGTCAACATTTATAGGTAATGAACACTTTGAAATGTACTCAGAAATGAATGGCAGCTGCAAAACTAATGCAATGAAAAGGTCACTTCATCCCAATGGGAATTGTCGCCACAAAATTCTGCTTTAATTGAAATTTCCAATTGGCTTTTAGGATAGCCTGATGTAGAGTGAATTACAGTCATCTAATCAAGGTGTAATTAATGAACATAGAACTATGTCCAGGTCAAGCAATTCAAGCAAATATTGCAGTTTAACTAGAAGATATAGTAATGCCAGCTGCAGATTCTAAAATGATGACTTGTGAGACAAAATGTCTGTCCCCAGATTTCAGTGGTATTGATTTGAATTAGCATGAGGTATTGCATCTTCAAACCAAATCTTATATCAAAGCACCCTGAACATGGATGTTTTAATGATCTAGATATCACAGCAGAGCTGTCTCCACTAATATAAGCTTTTTGTCCCCAATAAATTTTGCTTTCCATTGCTACAGTTAATCAAAGACACCTTGGACAGTAACAACAGAGCATCATTTTGCTTGTAGGATTTAAAGTCCAAAGTAGATTTTGTTTTTCCACTATGTGGAATACTTACATTTTATTTTAGCCTTTATTCATTTCCTTTTACTACTCCAAGCCATTATTTTTTGCACCTATATAAAGAATTCTTCCTGCTAGATTGCTGTAGCTAGGCCAAGTGCAGCCTGAATCTTGCATAAAAGCTCCACAGGGAAATCAGCTAAAGCCTGTAAAACTTTTTTTTAAAGCCTTAAGTCTGTCCTAAAGAATAGTTGTATCAGAAAGCTCTCAAATCATGAAGGACTCCAGGCTTTGCTTTAGAACAGTAATTCATGCTGCTGAGGGAAACTATGACAATATTTGTCTTCTGTAAGAAAATAGGATACTGAAAAAAACCTTCAATAAAATGCACTTTCAAGCTATTCTTACACAACAGAATCGTTATAAAATGTTGTCAGAATGTTAAACAGATGCCAGTACCTATAGCTGGAAGAGTAGCTGATCTTTAGTCCTGCCCAACTGGGGGAAAATCTTCAGAAGCTCTATCCAAATATCAGTCATAATATAACACTTAACATACCTTATAATTGGGTTTTGTCATGCTCCAACTGTTTGTCTTGAGCTTGCAAATGGAACTCCTTAAAGTTTAAATGCTGCTTAAAGTTTAAATGTAGCCTTCTGTTTTCTTTAGTGGAAGACAAGTCAGCTATGTTACATAGTTGGGTTTAAATAGATCAAAGTTTTCTTAATTGTGAAATATGTCAAACCAAATGAACCAAACATAGGTTGGTAATGAGAAAAGTTTGCCAGGCTCACATGGAAAATATTTTCACAATGCAATTCCTAGCAAGTACAATCCAGCTGCAAATTCATTCAGGTGTTGTCTTCTGAATGATACAAGACTCAATCCATCATTTACTTTCTTGGACATGTTTTGCAAATGAGAGGGGTGATTATTTCTGATTGGAATAGATCAGAGATAAATACATAATTGTATGTTTATTTGTGGCACAACTGGTTATAATAAATAAAAAGGACAACATTATTATATACTTAAAATACCTCAACATCGAAAAGAGGTCTGTGGAACTTATTTCAAACCGATCACATTATTCTCTTTAAAGAATGATACACAAAATGCAGAAAAGGGAGAAATTAAAGAAATTAACTGCTAGACCAATCTGAAAGGAAATACAACTAAATCTAAACTAATATTTCTACTGAAATGCTAATCTAGATAAATCCTGGCATGAAGTGGGAATTTCCCCCCAGACAATTAATATCTTTTGTTAAAGGCAAGGAAGCAGACCAAAAAGTAATAACAGTTTAGTAAGCCATTACCAGTTATAACTTTTTCAATGGATTTTCATTTACTTTAGCTTTGTATATTATTTTTACAAAAAAAAGCATGTAAACTGGTTAATTCTACCACTAGTAGGTCAAGGGAAAAAACAGACAAACAATGAATGCAGTTGTAACTTAATCATAACTCCAGTATATATTAAAACCTTGTTCATTTATGAAATGTTTCACTATTTGTTCACTGATTTGGTGTTTTAATCAGGTGAAACATATAATTGCTGCTTCTTTCTAGTTCTATCTTTCCATTAAAATCATTGTGCTGAAAAAAATACACTGAAATTTTCTCATCTTAAATATTTGGATTTGGGAATCCGAAGAGTTATTGCTGAGCATCACAAACATATGGTGAAGACCATTAGCAGTTATTTTAGGTGAATATTTTAGTCTGAAATGAATGCAAGCTGTGTGTGTTCAGCTGTGAGTATTGTGAAGAATCAGGTGGATAAATCTCCAGACAGACCAAAGCACATGGCTTGGCTAAATGCATCAGACAGAACTTTCTTTCAGACTAAAATCCCATCTCAAGTGATGGCCAGTGCCAGATGCTTCACAGGAAAGTGTAAATCTTCCATAATTGACAATGGTATAATAACATATTGAGGAAGGAAATCCATATGAACTCTTTACACAAGCCTGGAGTGTAAAGGTTGTTAATCTGTTATGCATTTATATATTTGGATATGTATAAAAGTGAAAGATTGTTCTGTGTCATTAATTTGAAGACTTCCTTGCGCATCAATATTTAGTGGACAGTGGAATGCAGGATTTTATTATCTAGGGATAGCTAAGTTAATGTGCCATTATGAGATAGAAAAATAAGACAAAGTTATGTACTTCTGTTCTTCTACTTAGCAAGCAATTACATATATTTTATTTATTTATTAAAAGGCATCTTGCTCTTCGTCTGAGGTATGTGACTTTGCTAAATGTAAGCCAGTGGGTTGTTTCTATGTGTATTCTACCTATATCTCTAAAAACCAATATTGTTATCTTGTACTGTACTCTTTAGCTATAGGATGCTGCTATTACTTTATAAAATTGTCATTTAGATCAAGGTTAAACACCTTTCAATGGCCATGGTCTCTTTTTAACATTTATGAGAGTAGGACTATGATAGAAAGTGACCATCATGCGTGAAGGCAGGCTGAGATTTTAGTTTTGGGTAAAATTTAGGGTATATTTTTTTATAAGCACATTTCAGTACTTAAGATTTTTTGTGGATTTCTTGCTTCACAATAGCAGGAAATTGCCATCAGTTTTTATCTTTCATGGTCAGAAGAGATTTTGGGGCTATGAGAAAGAGATATGGGATAATGGATTGCTGAGCCTAATCTAGATAGCTCTGGATGCTAAAGATGTACAAGGTTAATGATAAAATATGAGTAAATATTTTCTCAATATAAAAGAGAACCTAAAATCAACACTTGATATGTACTGTAGAGGAAGAGATAAAATCCATAAATTGCTAACAGTCCATTGGGACTGATTCAAACATAATCCCTATTAATGACACTTGTATCTTGGCCAAATGAAGCTTCTAGATGAACGTCAGAAAAGCTTCATTCTCCAAAAAGCTGTGAAATTCTGATTTTCTTCTTCAAGTGTAACAGGAAAAAATATTTTATGATTGTCCAGCAAAATTTAGAAAGCATTTTGGCTTCCAAATTGACTTCTTAGTTCAAATTACAAATTTTCTTCAATATTTGTTAGAAAATTTGGCAGTCAATGGTAAAAGTGAATAAATAAATTTGGAGGAACATATTATACAGTCTGTACCTGCAGAAAAAATCTGACCTGTCAAAGTAGCTAAATGTTTAGCAGTGTAGAGTTGACAATAAAAGGAATTAAATAATTTGCAGAATGAAAATAGATGAGAAAGTGAATGTGACAGAACATCAAATACGGCATCATGGGAAGGACAGCCAAACAATTTCTATTCTTTGAGTTACTACAGATAATTATGTATCATCTCACATGGATTCATACTGATGTATCTGCAGGTCCACAGATGCTGCTACTTCTCAAATGCTGGTAGATGGTCCTTCTTGGTAAGGACAGCTCCTCCAATCTTTTTAATAACATAATTTTTTTTCTTCAGATCAAAAGCATTTTGATGAATTAGTTATTGCCACAAACAATTTTCAGCACAAGAGTTTGTGTTCTCTAGACAAAATGTATACAGAGAGCACTCTTATTTTTATGGTGCTTTGTAGTGGATTGTCATAGAAATAAGCTACGTGTTCAATCTAGCTTTCCCTTTTTTTCTGCCCTCCAATTTATCTTAACTTTTACTTTTCTGATATTTTGAATTTTGCCTTTGGATCATTGATATTCACCTAAATTCAAATATTTATGTAGTTCTTCCAAACAGATCCTATTATAAACAAATTAGATTTATAGACAAGTTGCCTAGATCAAGAATATATAGTTCACCCATTCTTAAAGCTGTAATATCATTTATTTAGTAGGAATTTGAACTGACACTTAGTATAAATAAGGTTTGTTAATTGAAAGCTAAGATTTGGACCCTTAAATGCAACCTTACTTTAACCTGAAGTTAACCCCCCTCAAAACCAAAACAGATTCTATCAGCTTAATAGGATCAAAAGAGCACAGAAAATGAATTTAAAATTTTCTTTCATATTAATAAACTAACATGGACCCCCCAAAAAATCTTTTCCAAGTGGCACCAAATTTAGAAGAGGAAATAGTGTGATATTTCCTTGGACTACAGTTGTAAGGAAAGGATTAAAACCCATTGCCTTTGCTATTCTGATCCTATTCATATTTATGTCCTCTTTCTGCTCTCTGGGTCAAATGGGAGGGCCTTTAAAATCATATTTAATTTGGCCCTCATTTCTAAGCCAATCATTATACAACAATAGTATACTTTTTTTTTCTAAAGTTGAGGGTGTTGAAAGGAATGTCCTCTATCTTTAAAGTCTGTTCAGTGACTGTCACCTTAGTCACTTTCCTTTTGTGTAGATGGAAAAGCTGCTCATCCATTGCAACTAGGCTCCTTACCAAATACTGTATCCCAGTGCCTGGGGCAGCAGAGTTATCCAATATTCAGGTCATTCATTTAGCAGCTCCCAGATGAGCCATTAGCTCTTAACCAAAGGAAAAACTGTAAAGTTTCTCTGCATGAAGAATTAGGTTGAGTCATTAACCTTCCTCATGTACAATACAATAAGACTAGGAAGCAGTAAAGGAAAAGCTATTCTGTTTGCAAATGCCCTGCCAAATTCTTATTGCTTCTACTTGGCAAAAATATATCCATTTGCTCATGGCTATTTTCTTTTGGAAGTTTCCAATGTGTACTGTTAGATTTTGGTTTACATGCATTTTCTTCTATTCCTGTTAGCTGCTTGAGTTATTTATTTGCCTAGTGCATCTCCCATTGAAATGGTTAAAATTACAACTTGGAAGTGTAAGCCTACTAACAATTAAATAAGACAAATATTTTTTTCCCCCTGAAACTATTCCAACAGTGAGATCAACTGGCTCCAAAAGTGAACATCACCCTTTTTTTTCCTAATCCCAAATGACTAGAGGATGTGAGGTAATTTGACAAATAGAAATAAAATGCAAGAATTTCCTAAGAGGCTTGACTGATAAGTAAAGGAAATATATTTCTAATTTAGGTACAAAACTTGCTTTCTTTTTTATTTTAGTTTTTTTATTAATATGTTTGATCAGCACAATTAAGGCAAATATATGTGTCCCAAGATAATGTTATAGGATCCAATCTGTGTCGACCACTAGGACCAGAGGTTTAATCTTCCAAGTTTCGGACTTGTGCTGGAGCCCATCCTCAGGGATCTTCTTTCTCTATGTGTCTTTAATCAGCCTTCATAAAGGCATATACTTCTTCTAAGAATATTGTGATGTTGAAGTAATGCTGAATTTGTCAATGGACAAAGGTAGCTCAATTTGGTTCTGATATATGCAGCTTGTATCTAGCTAATTTATAGCTTGAGACATTTTTTAATGATAAAATCTATTATCTGAAAAATGCAATTGCATAAAGTTTTAGATTCTATAAACAAATTCCATCTGGAATATTTATGGCTATTTACAGCACTGATTCTTATTTTATCTCTGAGCATTACTTGGAACATTATTTAGGGAGGCTATGAAAGGAGTTTTTTGTATTCAGTTTTGTTAAAATCTGCCACTAGATCAAAAACTGTTTGAGATGGCACAGCAAGGAGGATGAAACAATCAAGAATCTAAAACTTTACAAAGCTTTTATCCTAAAAAGGATAAGAAAGGTCACCTGGGGGGCAATGGGAAAGGGGATTATGAGAGAAAATAAAATGTAATTGTCTCTGTAAATGATACTCTTAACAGTTGAGGAGAAAATCAGGGTGTCGGAGATCTCTGATAAGCAGATGGAAATTTTATTGCCACGCTAGTGACTATGGGACTAGGAGGAATGGTTGCATACTCTAGGATGCCAAAAGGGAAGGGGAAACAGATCCAAGAATTTCCAATGAATTCAACTATCATGTTATCTGACGACGTCTGACTACAGTGATCTGAATGAATTATATCTCTTTATTTTTCCTCATCAGAATTATATGAGCAACAAACAAACAGACCACTGTGTTGGAAGATAAAGATGAGAAAAAATATCCCCCCCTTCCAAGTCCTTATTTTTAAGCTCCTATGTAGCTCAAAGCCATGGAAACTCTGTCTATGAAAGAATATCATAAATCAGCATTACCAGAATTGTGGAAATTGTAATCTCAGAACACCAGAGGTGAGCAACAGGTGGAGCAGCTCTCTTAAGCTTATATGATCTTAGGTTATCAAATTTGAACAATCCTCCAATTTTTCCTGTTTTTTTCCCCATAGATATTCCCATTATTACAATTCAAGAGGAAGCAGATATTTAGTTAATTGTGAGTTCTTGTAATTTGGGGATCTGAATTTTGAATGATCAAATGAGGTTCAAAATATATGTGTTCACTTGTAATGCATCCTTTAAAACTGAACATGAAAAACTGCAGTCCCGCAATCTCTTCAAATTTCAGGAAAGCATTTTCTTCCTATTGAAAGGTAGGAAAACATAAAAAGAATTAAATCTTGTTTTAAATTATATAGGGTGGATTCTGCTGAAATATTATAAAAAATAACTTAGAATGAGCAATTCCAGTGAAACCAAATAAGTAAAGAAATACATTATCTGGTCTGAAAGCAAAAGACATATGCATTAAAGCATCCATAAACGTAGGTTTTAATGGCTAATATAACTTCAGTTACAATGTACTTTATCCACATTAAGCTTCTGCCTTAAGAATAACATACTGCTGTGAACCCTTGTTGCTTGGTTACAAAATAGGTCACCTGTTGAGTTTTTATCAATCAATAGATAAAGTATATAAAATTCACCTTTCAGCTTGTAATAGCCTTTATTGTCCAAAGGTCTATACAACACTTAAAAAGTTAAGATAGCATGTCCAATTGATTATTCTTCCATTTGTTTCTTCTTTTCTTCAGGATAGAAGCTGGCATGCAAAGTAGTATGACACTATTTCTTTCCTTCTCCTTTTGCATAGAGTGAGCACAAAAGGATTTTTGATAATTCTGGATCTACAAGTGGGCCAGAGATTCCCCCACCCCTTTTCTTTGTCCTTTTCATTTTAAGTCAGTCGCAATAAATACCATCGTGGATTCCTGATCAATTGCTTCTGAGTATTTGGGGAGTGAAAATGATGGGACTGAGAAAGTTTCCTGAGACCAAAATATAAATGGCATTGAAGAAAGTTAGCCCCTCTTAGAAGAATGCAATATTTTGGGAAATATTAAGAAAGCAGAATATTGTATTTCCCTGGATGAGAAAAGGAAAAACAGGTTTTTAAAGACAAAGAGCCCCCAGCAGATATTTGGTGCACAAAAAACTGGGCTATCTTATCTACAAGACAAAAGACCTTCACGCTCAAGACATAATAGGATTAGCCCGCTACCCATCTAGCAGCAGAGCTTACCACATGGCACCTGGGGATATTACATCACCCAGCACAGTTCAACCAGACTTATCTCATACAAACTCCTAGGATTTGCACATGACCCTTACAGCAACCAATAGAATACGTGCCCTTGCCACAGGAACAGGAAGCTTAAGTTCAAAGCCCAAGAGAGGGTATAAATAACACTCACTCTCCACTCCATGTGTTCAGCTGCACCAGGACCATGTGCTTAATGGTTCTGCTCCATTAAACCAGCTTTCCAAGCAGCCTCCATGTTTCCAGTGTCTTTCTCCCCACTTGGAACTGAACCCAGATGGATATTTCTTCCAACGGTGGTATTCAGAATAAAATGTTGACTGACTCCCTTGTGGTCTGTGGCCTACCAAATATTATGGATTACAGGCAGATAAGCAGCACATTCTCTTCCAGACACAAATACACAAATGTTAAAGAGATGGCAGCAAAAGGCTAAATATGGAGTGGGAGTGAGTGAGTGAATGAGTGAGTGAGTGAGTGACTGCAACATATCAAAAGATGGTGACAGATTTATTGAGCCATGGAAGTGCAGCATCAGCCTGCCAACAGGCATTTTGTCCTGGCCAATGTTCTACCAAATGTACTGAATGAATAAAGAAGCTTTTAAAACCCATTGCCTCAAGTAAACAACAGATGCAAAGTTATGCCTTTGAGGAATAGCACAGTGGAGCTGAAAGTAAATACCACTAATCTTTAGAGCATTCTGTCTTTCAGTTTAAAATGTGTGGAAAACATCAAGAAGATAGAAAGACCTTCAGGTGTCAATTAATTAAAGGGCAACTGTTCTCGAATGAATGAAAATTATACATCAACATTTCCTTCTGAAGAGTTAAGATACTTAAGAAAGCCTTTAAGCATGGTGACCCAGGGAGAATGCTTAAAGTTCATAGAATTTCTCAGCTCAAATTTTTTTTGTTGCCATACCAGGATTTTCATTTCTTGTTGAATGAAATTCTTGGAAAGATGTACATTCAATGTGCTTTTACACAAAAAGAAGCAATCTACCCACACAAATTGTTTTGAATAAAATATGGATTCAATCTGAGATTTTTTTAACATGTTTTTGGCATACCTAGTTTTATATGAAAATGCTCTTTAGGTACAACAAGACCTGGATTAAGCTGCACTGTAAATACTCGCTTACATATGCTTCACAGTTCCTTGTAATCCACGGTGAAGTGTTCCAACATTTGCTTATTATATTCCAGTGACATGTTTTTTTTTAATGGAGAGTACCAGCTTTCAGGTAATTTTTTTTTTAAATGAGGAGGCCCAGTTGTTTCACTCTGATGGAATATATTTTCACAATTCTAAAAATCTAAGCCATTGTCTCAATCCATTTCATCTTGGATTCTATTTCAATATGTTCTGTCCTTGAAAAGTAGGCAAGAAAGACATTGCCAATGAAACAACAGAATAGAAGACCTCAGATGTTAAAACAAAAAGTACAGGTACACATTTAAATGTCTTTTAAATTTTTTCATAAAATGGTTAAAAAACAGATTTTACTCTTTGTTGCTTATATACATGCATGTACATTCAGAATGTTATTTGCCAACTGGTATGCTAATACAACAAGAAACAAACAGAAATGGTAAATAAATTTCCAGTTTATTAATACACATCTCTTTTCTGACATGTTGTGCTGTTCCTAATGTATATTAGATTACTTCTTTGAATGCAGAACAAAACAGATTCAAGGTCTTCCTTGGAATTCAATAAAAGGTAAAAGCTCATTAAAGATAGTATAATAAAAATGTTTTTTTTCAGAAGACTGCCTTGTGTACTAAAATAAATTAAGCTATTTAGGTCTTGGTTATCTCAAAAAGGAATTAACTTTAGATGCACGAAGCAATGTACAATTATCTTTTTACTAAAGAGGTGAAATAGGATTTCATATAAAACTTCTCTATGAAAGTGTCCATATAGGTTTTCTTTCTTTGCAATGAATATACTTGATACAGATAGTTCTGTTGTTTACAAAGTTGGCAGTAAAAAATTGCAAGAATACACATACACACACACACACACACACACATGCAATTAACAAAATGATTTAAAGTCATTTTTATGTATCCTTGCCTCTGATACATTTTAATGGATCTTTTCACTTCATCTATACATTTTTCAATGACTGTGTAAAAATTTATAAAAGAAGTTATTGATATTGGCCTACCCTTACGTTTGGAGTTCTTCATATATTCATTGGATGTAAAGCCAATGTATTCACTGAAATATTCAAACTGACTGAATTTTTCTCATCTGACTCAATGCAGTCACATCAGAGTTTGGAACTGTTATTAAAGGTCGGACAGAGTTTGATTTTGTGACTATTCTTCATGAGGTGGCATCTCTTTTTGGAATAGTAGTATTGGTACTCCTAAGATTTCTACATCCATTTTGGTACTCAGTGCCATATCTGAGGAAGGGTCTCCTTCCCAGAATATGGTCTGGACAACAAAATCACCCTGGATCTGCTTGACTGCTACTATATATGCAGCAGGAAAAAGGAAAAATGGCAATTTTCAGAGAAGGAGAAGAGAGAGGGGCAGCTCTTTTATCATTATCAACATAATTCCCTTTTCCAGCCTAGCAAATGATGACACTTAATAATTCTGAGTACAGGAACTGGTAACTTTAAAAGTCTTTCCCTCCCTCTCCTCCTTTGGAGTGTACATCAAAATGCATTAGGATTTAAAAAAAAAATAAAGAGGCCTCATTTTGTTTAACAGCCACTTTGAACTGACATTTTTGCTAGAATCTGATTATTAGAACATTTAGACTAAAGTATGAAATAAAGGGCAATTATAATGAACATTATACAGCTCTCTCTGTCTCAAGGACTGAGATAAAGCAATCCAACTCCTGGCATTTGAAAATGGTGACACAATCAACGCACTAGCAGCTTCAGTCACCCAAATGGGAATAAACAAGTAATATAAAGAGGTTTGTTATTATTTTAAAGACAGTTGTGCTACAGTATTTTGGAGACAGTACATAACAGCCCAGTAGCACACAGCTTCATGTGAAAAGAAATTGTATTTTTCCAAGATGAAATCTTGCTAAATATCAAAGTATATAACCTTGATGACAATATAAAAACGCAGGAAGGGGTGCTTTAAAAAAAAGGCAACCTTTTACTAGATACATACACTAATTATTTTCTTATGTTTATATCTGCTCATTGAGAAACTGGTTTGATAATATCATGCTGCAATTCAATTTTTCTAAAGCTTCTTTGCCTGTATGAAACACACTTTAATTTATTTATTTATTTCCGAAAATTATTTCCGAGATGCTTTGTCATTTCTTTGCATCTTTTTAAATGTTGGTTTTTATAATCTATTAATACTGTAATATAGTGGAGAGAGCATCCATTTGTTTTCCTATTATCACTTCACAGGGTCCTTTCCTACCATGACTCCTTACACGGTTAAAATCCTATGACTTTCCATAATGGTAGCTTTCCTTACGATTCTATTCAAAGGGATGAAACCAGACAAACTCAAACTTTCACAACTCAACAGATAATAGGTTTGCTTTGTATTTTTTTAAAACTTGAAATGCATGCAATTCATCATAAAACACTTTTCCCTGATTTTTCTTCAGAATTATTGATTCTACCCCAAACAAACAAAAACAAGTACCTGGACTAAATTTTTGTGGAAAGCTAAGAATTGTGTTTAAACCTCTTGTTCTACCTGGGAACATGTTAAATCTTTTTATTATTATTATTTTTTTCTCCCCACTATCTGTTGAAGAAAAAGAGAAAAATTAATTGTGAATAGTCCCTTGAACAACATAATTATAGAAATGATTAAACATACAGAAAGTATAATATATTGGAGTTATAAGCGGATTCCACATTCAACTAAATATTCACATGAATAATTTCTAGCAATTGAATTTCTTGGGCACACATTTCTACCCCCAGTCATTGCCACTTGAATTTAAATGTTCCAAGGTACAAATAAAGTAACTTTAAGGAGTTATTAGAGGAAAGGAGAAAAGACTAGCTGTAGATCTGTGATTATTACAGCTATGTCTAAGGCAATCATAAAAAGAGAGATGAAAATCATCTAACTATATTGGTCAAGCACCAAATGATTTCTGACAAGAGTATAAAGTACTCTTTTGAACTGCAGTATATTGATTAAGATATATTCACTCTTGGAAATTTCTCTGGTTAAAATGACTTCTACAAAATGGAGAGTTCCTAAACATGTCAGCTGTCTAAAATTCATATTTTGGCTTTCTACAGCCAATTGGTAATAATTGTGATTTTATAGTAGAAAAAATCTATAAGGATATTAAGGAAGCAAGGCATATTGCATTTTTAGAATATCTTTTATTACATTAAGTTTACATTTTATCTGTAGGTAAAAGAACTGAAGCTTTTCAGTTTTATACTATTTTTTTTAAATTTTACTTCTCCAAAATATCTGAATTGGTTACAAAGAAGATTATCTAAGGGATTTGGTTTAATGTCAGAACAAATGAGAAAAATCACATTTAGAACAAAATAGTTCTATTCCATAGATCTTCACATATACCGTAATACATGCAGTATGAAGCAGATGCTTGCTCTGGCAGAACTAACTCAAACTGATTACTAGCTTGGTCAGTGAAGATATTTCATTGATAATCTCTTTGGCATTTTGGGCATGGTTGCAATCCAAAAATGGAAGCAGGAAATATATTTTTAACTGCTGAATGCAGGTATTCATTTGGAATATCTTTTCACCTGAAAGATTTCATTATCCTTTCCTCATTGTCTGACAAAATAAAAATAAAATGGAGTAATGGACTGTTAGTACCAAATTTCGAAGTCTTATAAAAATATCCTCACAGTGCTATGAAAAATAATGGAAACTTTTGAGACTCCACAGAACTACTTCCAAACAGTTGATCAGCACTAGTGTATGTCAGCACTAACACTATGCAGATCTAAAAAAGCACCTTTGGGACAACCATGACCTGGATGACTGAGAATCTGCATAGACATGCAGATCTAAAGTTACTTTTATTAGAATAGCTATAGTAACAGAATCTTGCAATAGAATGTGCTACCTTTTCATCCTCTTTTATCATATCAAGTATTAATATGTGCCCTCACTAAGGTGCTTTCACAAATTACTTTCTTGGCTGTTCTCAAGTTTCATTTATTGGATTGTAATCTTGATAGAAGGTTTTTCCTTTTTTTCTTGAAGGCCATTCTTTTTATCCACCTCAAATAGATACATTGGTATAACAGTGTTGGAAGTTAAAACCCACCCCTCTCCTAGAGAAGTGAAATATTTTGGGATACACTAGGGTAGAAACTGAGGCAGAAACACAGCCCCCACCGTTGCTAATGGCCC
>JANHJO010001482.1:172250-185797 GCA_032468235.1 Pseudoxyrhopus heterurus | reverse complement strand
GTGCTTCCATCATTATAAAACAAATTATATTGGTGACAATGAGACCTGGGCTAAATTTATTCTGCAGTTTCATTAGATACCGGAAGGCGTACGAGTCAGTGCTAGAGTCTGTTACATCACCAACTCCGTGTTCTTTTGAGTGGCTAGTCCCTGTGCCAGATCTTTTGATACTGGCTGATAGATAATGGTAGCTCATAAGATAAGGGTTGGTTTATGTCGCTCCTACCCAAAAGTGACACGGAATCAGCTCAACAAAACACCATTCGCTGAAGTGGAAAAAAAAAACTACATTAGAGGAAAGCTTACCAGATTTAGACAAAGCAAACATTTTCTCTCTCTTTTTTTTTTAAGGAATCCAAAGTATGCATCTATGGCTGATTATGGATCTCAAGCTGCCTGTGCTGTTGATCCATGGTGGAAGATACCAGATGCACATTTCAGACTAAATGCCAGCACACCAGGACAGACCACACCAGAGCATATAGAAAGGCTGGCAAACCACAGACAAAGCTACTTCCCCAAGACAAGCTGGAGAAAGGGAAGTCAAACGGAGCCTCCAGAACCAAAGAGGAACCAGAGTCCGAATGGCTGGTCAACACGTCCAGACCGTCCACTACCGCAGAACACAACATCTTAACCTACAACCCAGGGGATGCCAGTCAACTAGAATTCTTTGCCAGCCTTAGAAGGAGCATTTATAAAACTACAGGATTCCTCACAGAGACCCCAAAAAGCATAAGAAAGAAGACAAGAACAAAACCAACTCAAAACAAAAGACGGAGCAGCCCTCAAAAAGCTAAAGAGGTACCAAATTAGGGTTGAAACCAGGGCTACATCAGAATACATACAAAAAGCGAAAGAAGTATTAGAAGACAAACTTGCATCTCGGCGAACACCAATCCGGTAGAAAAACCGAATCATCTGGATCAAGAGAACGCTTGGCAACCTCCCCAAGAAAGGGCAAATCACCAAAGAAGACCATGGCCAATGAAAAGTAGTGGACCCGTCCTCTTACATTTCTGTGGATGCCCCAAAGTACGCAGACCAGACATACTTCTTCGTTCAGTTGAATCATCAGGAACTTCAACATACAATGTGGCTGAAGGATTGACTAAAAGCCTCGGATACCTCACAGAGGGAAGCAACTACTCCAACAACCGCTCACTAAGGTGCCTCCGAATAATCAAAGACATGATCGTGGGTGAAGACAAAAATCCCCATCATTTGGTGTCACAGCTCTTTTTACATCCATGGGATCCAAAATAAGCCAATAATCCATGACGGCGCTGACCTAACCAAATACACCAAAATTGAAATAACCAGAAATGTGGATCGTGCCAACTTCTTGCCTAACCACGTACTTTTAGTTCGGCTGAGACGTATATCAAGAGATTAGAGGAACCCCTGCAGGATCACCGCTGTCAGAACTAATAGCAGAGACCATAATACAACCCCTGATAATCACTAGCACCCAACATACATGCAACCCAAAATATAGATAGGGTACGTAGATGACACCTTTGTCATTATTTAAAAGGGCCAACCAGGGACCATGCAAGGACCCTTTCAACAACATCTTCAAAGGAGTAAAATTTGCCAGGGAAGGGGGACAAATTCACAGTACCTTTCATGCATATCTTCATTCCAGAGGCAGTAATGGCAAATTAGAAATACACGTCTGTTTTAAAGCCACCACACCGACCAACAACAAACTGTTTAACAACCAGATGGGGTCACTTCAGCACACCAGCCGACCAAAGCCCTCCAAAGCCAGAAATAAACCAAGGGACCTTGCAGCCCCAAGAGAAAAAACAGGAATCGTCTACAATGTATATTGCCAGGCCCATAACAGCCACTCTGGATAAACAGGCAGAAGTCTAGCAGATCATGTCTACAAATGCCAATTAGCAGTCAGAAGACTCCTCACCATCAATAAACACCCAGATGAACACAGAACACCAGGATTAACATTAGATCAACCATCAAGAAGCAAACCAGTACTCCAGTCAAGGAACTGACAAACAAGCTGACACGTGACCCACCAAGGCCACTCCTACCAATCGTGATAAGGCAAGCCACTCTAGTGTATAAAAAAACCACGAATCTCAGAAAACACCAAGGACTCCACATTCCAACCCTGAGCTACAGATATTCTCTTCCGTTGACATCTATGGCTGATTTGGTAAGATATTGAAGTAAGTAATTCTGAAACCAATTCCCATGACTAACAGAAAGGTAGACAACTTTGGAATCTACTGGGTTATCCTAGAAGGGCTTTTAAAATTACAAATAACGTCACACCAAAGCCTGGTGTGAAAATTGAGGTTCTTTTCGTAAGACTGATGGGATTGTCATGATGATTGGCAAGATGTTCAACTGCTCTGAAAAGAGAGAATGATGTAACAGCCATTCTGAACAAAGTGACTGAAGTAGCCTTTCTACCAATAGCTTGTTGACTTTCTGGGCCTTTGCTGTAGAAAAAAAGACATTCCTTGGGATTTTATATTGCTGAGCAGGTGATGAGATTACCAAGGGGGCATAATTGGTTCTCAATACAAAGGAAAGCACTTGATGAACAGAGCGCCCTGAAACTAGCGTGGATGGACAATGGGCTCCCTTATTGGCGATGGCTAGAGATGGGAAGACCTGGAAAGAAAAACCTGGAAAAAATGGGGGGAAAATAGGGTTTTTTTCTGTTGTTTTCTAAACGGCTTGGGGGGGGAAACAAAAACCCCTTTTTTTCCTCAATTTTTATTGTGTTTTTTCCCTGGCCTTTCTATTTCTAGTGATGACAGAAATGGATAGAGTGCAAACTCAGCTCTTTTCAAGAGAGATTTTTCCCCCCCAGGAATCAATTCATTATTCTTTCTGCTGCCATTTTAGCTTAAATAAATGGAAGCTCTCGTATAACCTTGAAAATAAGTGTAATATGGCTTCCCCCCCCCCCTTGTAATTTAAAAAGATCCTATGAGGAAGATGAGAAAAGGAATGCTTATGTGACATAGGCTGGTCTTTTCTCCCTGGTTTAAGAACAGGAGAAAGTCTTACTAAGCTGCTTGTTTCAATTTTTGTTTGTTCCCATTTTGTTGGACGCCAATCCCCCGCTCTCAAAAGTTTACCACACTAGTGAAGTCGTTCTAGTTGCAAAGCAAATGCTAAAGCGTGCATTCATAAAGATAAAATGATGTGAATCCTAGGAAAACAAGCAGCTGCTGAAATAAAATGAACTGTTGGAAGAAATTTTCCTGAGTTCATTCCCAGCTGGGAAAAACCACAGATACTGAAAAGAAATGAATTTTGAAGCAGCTGCCAGAAAGTGGGATTCTTTAATGAAGGCAAAAAGCAGGTGTGATGCAGCTCAAGCGTTCCTCGGTTGCAAGCAGATTGGAAGTCTGAATCTGAGCCTAAAAGTTTTTAGGCTTAATTCCCCTTTGAAGCTCCTGCAGCTTGTTGGGTTTATTTGTGTGCCTCTAGTTAAAGTGATTGCCCTGGAGCCTGTCTTCCTGCCTTAATGGGTTAATCCTGTCCCAGGACCTTTGTCTTTCCTATCCTGGAGGTTAATCTTGTCAGGGGGCAGGAAAAAGGGAGGTTTTGCCTTGGTGAGTTATTTTTAGCCTGATTCTCCTTATTTTAATGGCTCTACTTAACTGTTTCTACCTTCAGCTCTGTTAGCAGGACTGCTCTGAGTTTTCTCTTTCAGCTGGTGATTCTTGGTTTTCTTAAAGGGGGAAGGGCTGGCTTGAGTTTCTTGGAACTGTTTTGTGAGGTTTCTGGTGTGTCCTTTTGGGGTATACTTTCCACAGAGCAGTGCCGCCTGGCTGGACTGCTGAAAAAGGCTTCAGTACATTTTTAAGATGAAAAGTCTAAAAAGCTTAGGTGACTAAACATGGCTTCTCTCTCTCTGCTATAGAGAGAGCATTCCATTAGGAACTGTTGGTCCAGGTAAGACCTGGGCCTTATAGTGTTAGCTAGAAAAGCTTTTTGTTGCAATACTGGAACAAAGTAACAAACTCCCTTGGTTTGGTAATTGTAGTTCCATTGTAATGTTTATTTTTCAGTTATTAATCAATTGTACTTATGAAAATATCAGCCATTCTTTACATCTTTTGCATGTCATTCTTACCAGCTGTTATTCCTAAATCCACTTTCAGCTCAGTCTCAGTGTTGTCTGGTGAAACTTGTTCCTCTTCCATAACATCTTTTAAACACTATCAATAGTGTCAGACACTAAGAGTGACTAAATATTATGATCTCTGCTCCTTGGATGAAAAGACTGTACATTGTTGGGTGAAACTTAACCACCACAATCGAGTCCAAAGTACAATATTGTTTTATTTCGTTTGCAGTAGTAGCCTTTAACAGGATGAAAAGGCAACAGAGTTTTCGACCCCTTTTTTCAGCAAGAGACAAAGATTGGAACCAGATAAAACCGAATTGGATCCAAAACTGTCAAAACCACCACAAAAACCACCACTTGAACTTGGAGAAAGCAGCAAGTCAATTATTGATGATTCTGAAATGGAAAGTAATCTTCCTGACTGCTGGACATTGCAAACAGTATAACAACAATTTTTCTTTAAAAGAGAAAAATATGAGGGACTGGTAATTTTCAATAAAAAGTTAGGTTGCAAGTATTGTGCAAAACACGACTTTGCAAATGAAAAAGGTGTTCGTGTGTCTAAAGAATGGAAACCCAGTCACATGACCAACAAGCCACGTTCACAGAACCGGTAGTTAAAAAAAAAATTGAATCCCACCACGGCTTGCAAGGTAGTTGAAATTGATAGCTGATGTTTTCTATGACTATAGGAAAAGAAGAATGTAACTGTGATAGCCTTGCACACTTATTCATTGTATGTTTTTCTGCAGCTGCAAGTTGACAGCTAGTTTTTCCCTGGGGAGCGGACAGCATAAGTGAACTGCAGCCACTTCAGATGAAAGAACAGGCACAGGTTGGTATGGAATCTCGTTTCCTTTTCAGCTTTCAAATTATGAGCAGTGTATTGAATGTTGGCTGGATTTTTATACACGTGCCAAAAAGATTTTTTAGCTGATGTAATGCTTGAGTTGGAAGTCTATGGAGATTCTCAGTCATCCAGGTCATGGTTGTCCCAGAGTGCTTTTTTCAAGAGGCATTTGGGACTTTCCGGTTTTTCTTTGAAGACGTTTCGCTTCTCATCCAGAGCTGGATGGAGTCAGAGCTGAAGAAGCTTCTTGGGTGAGAGACGAAACGTCTTCAAAGAAAAACTGGAAAGTCCAGTTTTGCCTCTTGAAAAACACACCTTTGGGATTCTGACTGGATGGCGAGGATTGGAAGGATTTATATTCCTTGCAGACAGCTGGTCATTTGCATCCTTTTAGAGAGTTGTTGAGGCACTTTTGGAGGTTATCTGTGTCCTCAGGATCACCTGAGTAGTGCAAATGGGTGTGTAGCCTTCTTGGAAACTGTTGAAAGGAATGTGTTGTAGACTGGATATAGATGATGTTGAGTTGGAGGTGATAAAATGTAATGAAGTCCTTACCTCATAGATATCCGATTCTGATAAAATGGAGTCCCAAAATGGTGGACAGAACCTGTCTAGATATAACAATATTGAAAAACCAATATTGAGGTCTATCCCGATGGAGCCTAACTGTAGGTTCTTTATCGTTGGAAACGCCTCATAAAGTAACCAACTTGTGATTTCGTTTTACCCATCAATCTCTGCGTTTTGATGGGTGCAGTAAAATTACAAGACAATAAAGATCTTAGGATAGCCTCAGGATTCTTCCTAAAGAACGGCTGTGAAGAAATGCTTTCTCACTCTGCAGGTGGGGGGGGGGGGACGTGACATCAGTCGTGCTGACCCTTCTGAAAAGATGTCCGTGAAAAGGTAATGTGACCAATTTTACCTCATTTAGTTTTGATCGTAGCCTTCAGAGCCTTGATGGCACATAATCCCACCTTCGGCCTGAAATTTGGATTGCTTCAAACACTAATATAAATAATACAATATAATACAAAACAAGAGACCTTAATTTTCTTGAAGAAAATACGATTGGACCGTCCTAAATTTTGGGAAGATACTGCAAGGATGGAGAATATGAAAACATACTGTGTTAATATTTCAAATATCTTAAATAGATAATAGCAAAATGTTCCTTTCAGTTTTCACATTGAAACCGGCAAGTGAAAATCCACAGCTAATTGCTGAAATAAATACCCCTTTATTTTAGATCATAATATCTTACCAGGTAGCCCTTGATGAATGACTGTTAATAGCCCCTCATGGTTGTAAGTCATGACAGTCGTAAAATAGGATCACCCATCTATCCAACCCCATTTTACAACTTTTTTTGTGTTGTAGGTTAAGCAAACGAAGCAGTCCTAAAGCGGCCACTACAGTCATTAAAGCAAACTTAACAGTTCGCTAATAGGGCTGGTTTTGCCAGAAATGCTGGCTTTTGGCAAAACCATCATCTGACTGCACGGCACTGCAGAAAGCCATAAATGTGGACCCATTGTCAAGGTCATAAGGCGAGGCCTTCCTGTACGGCCAGTCCTCAACAGTTCATTTAGTGACTGTTCAAAGTTACGTTATTGAAAAATTTTAGAGTGTGCCGAGTTGGACAATCCAACAAAATTGATTTAAGGATAAAGGGGAAATAGGAAATTATGCATGTTGGGATGGGGTGTATTTATGGATAGAAAAAAGAAAGGGGAAAGAGTGTATATAATATATAATATATAGTTATAACATGTTAAAGTAGCAGATCGTTTATGTGAAATGAATTATATATTGTAAATTTTTAAATGTTTGGTTTGTTTTTTGTGTTGTTTGTGGGTTTTGTCTGTTACTTGTTTTTAAAAGAAAAATTTAATACAGAATATTATTTAAAAAAAAGAAATATTTTACATATCTGGAAGGTGACAGGTTTGGAAAACTGTTGTATACTTTATGTTTACAAGACTGCAAGGAAGCATCACTTCAACTGATATGAGACATTGCGATTAGGAGAGAAAAATTCTGGACAAATCATTTGTTCTCACCTAGCTTGGAAGTAAATTCTATTACATTTCCCAATTTTTTCTACTCAACTGAGTTCTATTCTTTCAATCAACACCATGCTAATGCTAGCAGGGAGTAATCATTTGTAGCAGCATTTGAACAATTATATTTTAGCCTTATTTGTTTTGTGAGTTCAGCATGTTCAGTTTACAGAGTGTTTGCATAAACCCATAAAAAGGGGTTAAGCCAGTATACAACATGTCAGTTAAACATGGGTAGCCATGTCATGCAAGCACAACCTGAGCATTACCCATTTCATTTGGCTATGAGTTAATTGCTTTTAATTAGGTTTTCCCAAGAAGATTGTTTTGCCTTTCTGACACAAAGTAAGGTCATTTGTGTGTCATTATTGTTTTCCTCCAGGCTGTGAGGCATCGGTTTTTGGTTGATTTGCCAGGTATATAGGGAGACCAACAATGGGAGGCATTTTGTAGCAGATATATCTTGAGGAAGGAAAGCAGGTGGCACATCATTATATCTGTCTCTGACATCCAGGTGTTCAGTAGGTGAACTTTGACATCAATCCCTTTGTATTCTGCTCCTCTGTCCTGCTCTTTCCTTTTGTCATTTGAACCTTAAAAGGCTGAGATATCAGCTTCTGCTGCTTAGACAGGATGGTTGTTATCATCCCTGGAAACTCATTAAAAAATAAAATCAGTTTCAATGAGTAATTTGTTTGCCTACGAGTGCTATTTTAAAAACTATGCCATTCAAAGTCTTTTGAATGAATGAAGTCCAATTATTTAAATCTCTTAGGGACCAAGTGCTTTTGACAGTACTATTTTTAGTGACAGGATCCCTGGAAGGAAGTACTTGATATTCACATTCACGTGAATGCCACCAATCCTGGTTGTTAATCACTATTGGCCAAATGGATAAGCAAGCTAAATGTGTCTCTCTTAGGGTATTGGTTAAATGTTGGGTTTACACCAGAGAGATCCACTACCAGTTTTCAGTCTAGACTCGACAAGGGATCCCTCAGAACTTGAAGAACTTCAGTTCTAATAATAATAAAAAATACTAGTCAAATTGCTAACAATTTCTACAGGATATCCTTGTCTTTAAGCTGTTTGACATTAGGGTAGCCAGGTTCAAAATGAACAAAGTTAAAACCCATCCATTTTAGCAATATCAAACATCTTATACGATCTGAACAAAAACAAAGATCTTGAAAATGGCTTTAAAAATACATGATAATTTATGTGTGGTGAAGGAAGAGATTCAGAAGTTGAGGCAATAGACAAACATTCAATCCAATCTGGGTCGGTCACCAGGACCAGAGGTTTAGTCTTCAGAGCTTTCAGACTCATGCTGGGGCCCATACTCATGGAACTTTTTATTACTAGAACATAGAGAGAAGTCTTCTGATGATGGGCTCCAGCATGAGTCCTGGGATATGTGTATTTCCCTTCATTCATGAGATAAATGTTAATTTTGTACATATTCTACAAGTCTAGAGCATATGTTGCCACCCATTAGATTTCTATGAATTGTCAGCATTAGAGGAGATGGGTGGAAGACAATAACATGAAATTCAGTTGTTTTAATTATTTAATATGTTAACAAGGACACCTTGAAGATGGTCCAAATTAACTCATTAGATGAAGACTGCATGATTTGTTGCTGAATTTGATAAAAGGAGTAAATCATTGAGATCATAACTGGGCTTTTCCTGTAGTTTCCCAGAATACCTCTTGTTCTAATGGGTTACTAATATTGGACAGCACATGTTTATTCAGCTAACAGAAGCTTAAAGAACTGAGTGGTCCAATTGTTCTGTATGTTCAGAATATAAATTATTAATATAATTTGGAAGCCACCTTGGCACTTTTACCAAATTTATAGTAGTATAGAGTTAAAATTGGCTTTGTTCTGAAAAAGCTACACTGGTATATTTGTATGTATGTATTTACAGCATTTACATGGCTGCTTACTTTATACAATGACTCCTGAATGGTGAGAAAATATGGTTTATTTCTTTATGTCTGTTGATGACTTATTTTCCAGGTATCTCCTAAATGTTTCACCTATAGATGTATGAACAAAGACAAATATTATAAAATGAATTCAAGAATATCAAATCTAAACTCCCTTTTTACCACCCTGTAATCCCTTATTTCAGTGTAGAATCGGGCGACTGGATGGAGCTGAGCATTTATGGCCAGATGCTCTTCTGAACACCACATGAGTTCACAACATATATTTTTTTCTTTGCTCCCTAGGAGAGAAACATCTGCTGCTACCTAGGATTGAACTCTCAACCTTCTGAGTGGGAGGCAAGCATCTTCACTACTAGGCCATCCCACCACTCGAGAAAATCAAACATACGTTACCTTGAAACTGTGTCCAAGTTAAAGCCAAGATGCCCCGAATATAGAATACCTGCTTTGCATGCATAAAGTACCAGATTTTGTTCTTGCCCAGGTAGAAACAGAGGCATCAGTTGAGGCATAACTTATCTGAGACCACAGATACTCTGGATTGCCAATTTCAGCTATGGGACTTCAATGGTTCCATAGTCTAACTTAGTACACATTATTTTTATATTCTAATGTGGAATTAGACATCTTTATCAGAATAATCCTATCTTTTCCAAAATTCAAAATTAGTAATTCCACTCAGAATAAGGAGAGTTTATCTGCTTTATTAAAAAAAAAAAAGCCATTAGCGTTTTACATTCTGGTACAAAATTGGAAATTGTCCACATATGGTTTTAGTTTTTGAATGAAGTATAGATATTTCTAACAATAGTTTTTCCTTAAAACATTTTAAAGATGTTTAATATTCTGTTTTAATAATATTACCTTTACCAGTAATGCACCTATGTCATAACAGGTTTTAAAATTATATTCCAGAGAATTCCACAAGCTTTCTTTTTGTTGTTGCTTTTAGAATTCTGGTAAATGGTTGTTCTATTTATAATATTTATGAGGTATATTCCCTCATAAACATTCTATATAGGAAAAAAAATTAGAAAATATCTTCTCTTGTAGTTAATGTTCAAGAATAAATGGCAAAAAACTGACTAAACTGGATGGCAGTCTCATAAGAACAGAGAATGTTACCATCTATAAACTGTACCATCATGCTCCACCTGTAGATGTATAAACAAACAAATATTAGAAAATGTATTAAATAAACTCAAACCTAAGTAAGTACTATGTTTTTGGAATTTATTTTTTCAAATAAGCCACCCATTCTGCACCAACATGTTATCTTTAAAAATATATAAAATGACATGAGCCCAAGTGGATATTTATTCTTGGAAACTCTCCACGCCTAATTTGAGATAATTGTACATTGCAATGATTTAAAAATTTGCACCAAGAGATAAACAGATGCATAGCCCATGCAAATTAATAACAATAAAAAAGATTTGGAATAATTCCGTCAATTAGTGCTTTTCAAAATAAAAATCAAGAGGTGTGAGCTAGTGACATATTTCACCTGGTGCTTAACATTTTTAATGTTGCTCTTGTTGTTAAAGACATATACTAAGTTCACAAGCTAAACACATATTAAAAAAAATACCTCTGGCATTTGTTTACTGAAGTGAGTTAACCCTGAATTTCATTAATTAAATTAAAATAGGAACTAGAAAATCATAATGAGAGCCAAGCTGCAGAAATAGTAAACTTTCATAATGTCCACACAATTCATAATTCAGAAGATCAGAAAACAAAGATATACAGGTAGTGGTCAACTTACAACCATTTGTTTATTAAGGTGTTGGTGCTTGGCAACTAGTATGTATTCACAATATTTGCAGTGTCTTGGAGCCATGTGATTGCCATTTGCAGTCTTCCCGGCTAGCTTCCATCAAGAAAGTCAATGAGGGAAGCTGGATTCATTTAACATTTGCATGATCCACTTAATAAGTGCCATGATTTTTTTAACAGTAGCAAAAAGGTCATAAAATACTTAAAAATCACATGGCTAAACAATGGAAATTCTGGTCCAAATTGTAGTTGTAAACTGAGAACTACCTCTATTTTATTGTTAGAATATTAGCAAATCTTTATTTCTATAGATATACTTATAGTTTTCCTACTTATAGGTTTTTACCTGTCTATCTTGCACATTTGTGCAGGAGAGATGAACTGTTGTACAGATAAGGGAAGAGTTTGATGAATTCTACCATCCACATCCTAGCGATGACTTTTCATAAGAGCTTTCTGAAGAACCACTTGGTCTAAATACGAGTGGAGAAAAAGACTAAGTTTGATTTCAAGAAAAATAAAATTGAAGACAATCAGGAGAAGAGAAGGATCAGAAGAAAACAAGGACAATCTAATAAAATGGACAGTTCATTGCATTTCTGTAATGTTTTCATTTTTTTCATTCCTTTCCAAGTATCTAATTTTGAAGGGCTATTAAATTTTTGGACTTGCAACTGACTTTGGTAATTGTTTTTGTTTAAGAATAGAATTAAAAAATGACCTACCTTATACAAACCATTGATCTTAACTTCCAAATATTTAATGGGACATCAACTAGTGAATCCCCTTATACCTACATGTAATGTATTTTTGACTTGAAAGGTAAGTTCTTGATGGCTTTGTGGATACGTCCATAGAGTTTTATTGGCAACTGTATGGAAATGGTTTTCTACATCTTACTCTAGCCTGTAGTGTAGTGGTTTTCTCTCCAAGGATCATCCTGTGGGGAAAATATTGATATTTTGGATCTATGCACCTGGGCAATGTTGCTTGGATACCTTACAGCCAATTAGAAAATGTATTTCTTGAACAAGTATTACTTAAATTTCATCTTGCTGGGAGTATAAACAAACGTGCATGCATACATATCTACCTGACACACGAATTATTTTCAATTTAAGGAAAGTTATGCAGAGCACAGGCAGGGAGTAAGTAGTAAATGAAAGAAATTACTGCTAAGCAGTAAGGTAATCTAACTAAGCTCCATTCACTCTCTCTCTTCATACCAACTATTCATGTTCCTATCAATGCACTGCTTCATAGCTTGACTTTCGTTCTTCAGGGCATGTTTATATCACAATGTGCTTCCAAATATGATTCTATTCCCTTAGCTAAATGTGGCTCTTTATATGGCTGGAGCAACATCTTCCATACAGGATAGGCATGGATTATACTGTATAAAGCTACAATTGATTTGCATAAAGACTTGTTCTTCCTCATTCTGTAAACACAACTAATATGTCAATATTTTGCACAAAATAATAACACTTTGGAAACATTAATCTTTTAATGTAGGCAGTAAGGCTGAAACATCTCTTATCCAAAGGCATATAAAGCTGCCTATCATATACAGGCATTGAGTGTGCTAGATTTTGTGATAGAAGGAAGATGATGAACTGTAGTTTGTATCAAGAGACTGTTATGGCATAAGTAATTTCTTTGTAACAGGCTGCTTGACCCCAAATCATTTCCATTCCTAGTCCAACATTTAGAAACATAATTGCTGCTTCTTGCATACAGTATTGAATTTGTACCTTCATACAGGGGGTGATTGATTTATGATGCAATTATGTATTCACATAGGCTGTCATTTGAAGTTGATCAATATCTTTGATTAATGTGTGCTTATTTTATTGTTTATGTTTGAAAGTACTGATGAAATAATTGAATTTCAGGGCTTGTTGTGTTGAGGACTGCTATTATGCTTGAATACACACACAACATTCCCAATTCTTTATCTAAAAATGGTTTTTTAATTTATTTTAATTTATTGTTCATATCTGTCTATCTATCTATCTATCTATCTATCTATCTATCTATCTATCTATCTATCTATCTATCTGATATGCTCCCAATTCTTTGTATAAAAAGAGGTTTTTATTATTTTATATTCATTGTTCTGATTTAACGGGGCAACAATGAAATAATGCCAGGTAGCTCCTAAATCATAAGATCTTCATTTAAAGCTTCTTAATTTTAACCCCAAATATAGGAGGTTATTCAATGATGAGGGAAATGCTTCTTATTTATTCAGAGACATTGTTCATTATGACTTATTTATATATTTTGTAGCTGAGCTTTCACAGTGTAAAGACTTATACTTGCAAAACCTTTGACCATGTTTCTTTTCTAGTTTTGGGACTTGCAACTCCATGCCAGACTGGGTAAAGCTGAATTTGAGCTCTTTTATCTGGTGAACAAATAACCGCCAAACCTTCATGAATATTTTACAAAACATATCTTTCTGTTATTTTCTCTCCATTGCTGACCTGATCTTTCCCAGAACACTCTAGATTTCTCTCCTCTGAGCAAAAACATTCATGAAACATCTTTTCCATACTTGTCTTTGCTTTTTAGTTATAAGAAAAACATCACTCTCTGAGAAAGGGAGATTTAGAACGGAAAAAATTAGGTGAGAGTTTCTACAATGAGAAAATGCCAACTGCAAAACTCAAGATTTAAAAGTTTTAAACTATTCAAGTACATACCGTATATACTCGAGTATAAGCCGACCCGAGTATAAGCTGAGGTCCTAATTTTACCCAGGAAACCTGGGTAA
>JANHJO010001482.1:157559-171007 GCA_032468235.1 Pseudoxyrhopus heterurus | reverse complement strand
TGAGTCAACCTTGGAGCTGGTGGGATTCGATCAGCCAAACTGCTGATCTGCAGTACTACAGTACTGTGTTCTTACCACTTGAGCCACTGCAGCTCCTAATCACTGTCTCTCTCATGTGTCCTATATCCCATCAACTTAACCTTAAAAAAATTAAGCTGCCCAGAGTTACACTGTGGTAAGATGGGTGGCAGACAAATTTAATAAATAAATAAATAAATAATAAATAAACAATCTGTACTAAAACTCTTTATTATATAGATATTGATCGAAGAAGATCCTTGTGATTAGTTCCAGGGATCCAAAGGAGAGGCAAATCTTAAATGTGGTTAGGTTTAGGCATTACCCCATTAAATCAAGGAAAGTTTTATAAAACCAAGAAAGCATTCTGATAAACGTATTCTTGAAAAAATGCCCTTCACTGGTACAGCTGCACAAAGTAATACTTGCATTTAATAATGACACAAACAGACCTACCGGTATATGCACTGGATGAGAATAGAAATGTTTTCCAGACAGGGAAAGTTGGGAAAACGTTTTTCCCTTGTAACTCCTGAAAGTTTCCTACTTCTCCAAGTTAATCCTGGTTTTCCATTGAACTTGTCCAGAACTTCAAACTCTTGCCTAATATCTAGCAATTAGCATGGATGAATCTTATAATTGGCCACATTAAATATATAAAATTAAATATTTTGTCAAGTATGGGAATTTGTTAGCATTTTTTTCCCTTAGAACAAGATAAATCAAATGCATTTGCAGGGTTTTTTTTTTAAATGCTTACCAGATCATCTCTTCATGAGAGGAGTGAAGTTTTATCACTCCTTCTTCCGTTGTATTCTCATATCTGTCCTGGAGGATTTATGACTTTTCCAAACAGCATAAGCCTTCCCTCAAGGGCACTGAATTAATACATAAATTATTTGAATTAATTATCTAATAATTTGAATTAATTAATTATCTAAAGGAAGTGGCATCTGAAGGAAGAATTCTAATATGGGGTATATTAAGTTCAAGTTGGAGAAAAAAAATAAGTAAAATATCTTGGTATTGTAGGATACCAAGATGATTTCACACTATGATCAAAGATAAACAGCAATTTTTTTCCTCAAGCATTATTTACAGTTTTCATCTGTAAAGTTCTAAATAGGTTTGGTCCTGATTATTTTTAGGATCGCCCATCTTGATATGCATTTGTCAGGATGTTAAAACAGATTAGCATTCTCTTATGCTCAGTTTTGTACTCTTTTTTTAAAGAACAAAGGAGACAAAAACTTCAACCAATTTTAGTATAAGGATTTTAACTTTATGCAATATTTTAAACTTGCATTTCATTTTTAAAATTCATTACTATTTACACAAATAAAATAAGTGTAATTTTTAAATCAAAATTCAATGGTAGTTTTATGATACTTTTGCCAATGTAAGGCACAAATTCATAGTTTTTTAAATCCAAGATTTTTAATAGGAATGACGATGGCCCATCCCACAAAATACTTTTGTATGTCTCTATGTATATATACAGGCACACACATGCACACACACACAAATGCACTTAAAAGTTCATGGTTCTCATTTTAGGAGGATGGTCATGGAATATTTAAAGTTTGAATTCATACACTGTATGCATTTTATCTACTGTGAAATTTACACACATTAGCATCTTCTGCTGCTTCCCTTTTAAATATTCTAAAGTACAAGTTATGCACAAAGTAGCCCCTTCCTCAATGTAATACTACACGTATAAATTTCTATGAATATCTGTATTTTTATACTGTATTTCAACAACCTTTTTTTTACCTTTTCATCTTCAGGAGAGATGATGGACCTGTAGGAAAGTATCCCTTAGATATAAAACAGGGGTGTCAAACTCACGTCGTCATGGCAGCATCACGTGACATATAGTGACTTCCCCCCCCTTCGCTAAAAGTGGTGTGGGCTTGGCCAGTGCGTGATGCATCTCAGCCAATGGAAAGTGTTATTCTAGGGCTAACTTGGATATAAAGCCTGGGTTTTTTTTGCAGGGGGGCAGTCTGAAAGCCAGGAGATCTACATTCCTTCAAATATAAACCACATCTGATATTCCCAATCTACCTCCTTTCCCTTTCTCCAATCTCAGAGAGAAAAGGAGTAGTGTATTTCCACTGAAAATGAGAGAACATTGAAGATGGAAAAGAGCTCCTGCTTTATTTTCAAACAAGAGAAATGAGATCTATCCTACACTCCCTTTGGGCTGTTCCTATTCATTTACCTGAGAGTAAAGCTACCTGAGCTCAGGAGGTCACCCGCGGGAATACAGGCATGTATAAGATTGCACCAATAAAAATGGTGATGCATCGTTAAATGCTTTTCTACCTTTGTTTGCAGTCCTCATTCCATGGTTTCTAATGCAAGCATCAATACATGTCTATCTCCTCACAGTGAAAACCATGAGCAGATCATTACTTTGGGCACAAGAGGATATTTACTCTTCATTAAGAGTTATGCTTCAGATTTCAATTAAAGCTGAGTCACATTGGTTCCTTTCCTATTGACTAGGGTAATGAAAGAGGTACTTATGCTCATTATATTGTTAGATAATGGAATAATAGTGGTGCTGTTTATTCTCTAGTTAAGTTACAAAGAATGAGATTTAAAAGTCATGTGCTTGTTTTGCCAGCATTTTACCTTGTGAGAGCATTTGTTCTGTTGTGAACTGCTATCTCTTCCTTTTAAAAGACTTTGCCATTGGGTCCTTTAAGGAATTTCATTGTTGCAAAATGGTCAGTTCTTTCTGAGACATATTTCAACAAAAAGACTATGAAGGTGAATCACCTAGGTTTTAGAATTGTTATGGGAAGGGATGTCGATGGTGATGGGAAATGCAGGCTGTTAAGTTAGGGCTGACCTGGAGCATGGTTAAAATGAATCAAAGTAATAAAGACAAAGAAATTGTTAGATGGTTGGGTTGCCAGGCTTCTGAGCTCTAAGAAAAAGAAGGCAAAACCAATCCCAGTTCAGAGATGATGTTCAATATCTGTCACCCTGACCTACTTCATAGGGTTGATGCCAGGGCAAAATGGAAAAGGACTCCCCCTCACCTTGAGCTCTTAAGAATAAAAGGTCAGCCCTAGAGATAATGAATAAGTGTGTGAGAGTTGAGTTGAATGTCAGACATAAATCTGCCATTCTGCAAAATGCTTGTTAAAAGGAATGAAAAGAGTAAGATCTTTCCAAACTTGATTCCATCCAGACATATCAATTCTTATCTTTCTAATCAAAGGCCATCTTGGTTGGGAAAAATGCAAGTTGAAGTCCAATCTATTTGGAAGGCACCAGGTTGAGGAAAGCTCATTAGTATATGTGGATTCCATAACAAAGATACTTTTAACACACTTTTGATAGTACCCGTGAAAGTATTCTTTTGTAGAATAGGCCACGCTTACTTAAAAGAAAAACTTTTGCTTAAATTGCCCATTTATTTTCTTTTATTTTAGACACAAGAAAAATGGCCAAGTGGTTCAAAGTTTAGTAGCATGCAAGCTTTCTGCAAAGTCAATTGGATCCGTGTCTGTACATCTAAAAGACAGGATTTTGTTGCCCGGTTGTCAGTTTGTTCTTTGTACCAGTACTTGAATAATAAGCATTTAATAACTGTGTCACCTATTCATTTCCATTCTTTCCAGGCATGTAGCAACCACTTCCATGTGTATTAGAACTTGATTTAATAAGGAGAACGCCATTCTGCTCAGCTCCATCTCATCATGCCAACTGGCTTGCCTGTACGTGGGGCCACAGTAAAGTTTTTGATTTGGGGTAGCCATCCAATTTAGAGAATTTTCTTCTTTTTTCTTTTTAGCTTTGCTTCCCATTGTATGGGGTATACATACATATTCTTTCAGCTATTAGCATCCATCTCACAATTCCAAGATCTCTCTTGTTCTCATTCCTTAAAAAACAAAACCCAGATTATCTCTAATTACTTTCCCTTTTGCTGGTTGTAATCACTGTTCCTTCTTTTCCTCTTGCTAACACACAATGTCCTGAAACAATGTTAAGTCCAGACTATTATAGAGCATGTAAAATGGTGATGAGGCTGCCAGCATAATTTACTATTTGTGCCAGCCTTTCTACGCTTAACCCCCCTTCAAAAAAAAAAAAACCCTTAGAAAAATGTTGAATGGTACTTAATGCAAGATGCTGAATTCTTTGAGGCACTGTTGAAGAATTTACCTCAATTTCTCTGCTCATAAACGCGTTGGAGAATTTTACACACAGCTCTAGAGAAATTGTCTCTATGGTAAGTTATTACTGAGTAGAATTTTGATCAGTTTCACTTCTTTTTTTCTAGTATGTTCTTAGAATAGGATAGAATGCTGAGTTTCAGTTCAAGGTCTCCTGTGTATAGAAAATGTCATTTAAAAAAAAACCCTGTAGCAATGCTACCACTGAATTCCTGCAAGTTTTAACTTCAATACCTTGGATCTTAAGACTATGAAGTTGCTTCTAAAGTGCCTGTTTCATGAGAGCATTCAGTCCATGCGGTACCAAGCAATTGAACCCTGCGCCAAATCTGAAAACCTAATTTTGAGACCCAAACAGGAGATAAAGGTAGACATAACAAGTTGCACTTTCTCTTTCAGATTATTTTCATCAATTAAAAAAAAAGATTGCAAAAGGCAATGCTGCACAACATGCTAATGATATACCCAAATATTTCAGGTATTTGATGAATGATGCAGCATAGCTATGAAACTCAGCTACAAAGCATAATAATTCAAGCTGGAATCTTGCCCATGCCATAAATTCTCTAAATGGATTAAATCTGTTCCCCATCTTCTGTATAAAAGGAAAATAATGCTGATGTATTTTACAGGATAGACCTTCACTGAATTAGAATGACAAACACAGCATTTTTAAATGTTTCTTGTGCAATACATATTGTATGCTAATTTAGACTAAGGTTGTATTAATTTACAAAATCCTTGGTTTGGAGAGCAGAAATTCTGATTTTTGATAATACAGGTAGTCCTTGAGTTATGACCACAATTAAGCTCAACATTTATGTTGCTGATTGAACCATTTGTTAGAGTTTTGCCCCATTTTACAACTTTTCTTGCCACAGTTGTTAAGGAATCCTTGCATTTGTTAAGCTAGTTACATGGTTGTTAAGTGAATCTGGATTCCCCATTGACTTTGCTTGTCAATAAGTCACAAAAGGGGAATCATGTGACCTCACTGCAAGCATCATAAATATGAACCAGTTGCCAACATCTGAATTTTGATCACGTGACCATGGGGATGCTGCATGGGTCGTAAATGTGAAAAACAGTCATAAGTCACTTTTTTCAGTGCTGTTGTCATTTTAAACGGTCACTAAATCAACTATTGTAAGTAGAGGACTATCTGTACCGCCTGATACTCTACCAGTCCTTTCTTTCCTATGTTGTTCTTACCCAAACTGGACTTCCAGCTGCACTGGGGCAGATCACAAAGTATCTCAAATGTATCTGATTTGAAAATGCCATTCTCTATGATTCTTATGTTTACATAAGATTCTCAGACTGGTAGAGATTGCCCCTTTGTTTCATCAACAATATCATAAGTGGATGCCTTCAGTTCAAATAATAGAGTCACATACATGCCTTTAAATAGAATAACCATATCTTTGTGTGTTTTTCTTAGTAAGTCCATCATCCTGTTTCTCTATATGAATAATGTCAATAATTACTTTTAAGAATGCCATGAATAAAGATTTTTTTAAAATTGAATATGTGGCATTGTATATTTTTCTCATGGAACCAAAATTATCCTTCCCATAAATCTAAAGCCAAATTTCTCTAGATTGGTGCCCTCCAGGTGTCTTGGATTATCTCCAACCTTTTTTGGGGAACATAGCTGCACATCTGCTAGATACTGGATTGAGGACAGATGTAATAAACCAGTGTTTCTCAACCTTGGCAACTTTATGATGGGTGGACTTCAACTCCTAGAATTCCCCAGCCAGCAAAGCTTTGCTGGCTGGGGAATTCTGGGAGTTGAATTGCCCATCTTACAGTTGCCAAGGTTGAGAAATACTGGTTTATTACATCTGTCCTCAATCCAATATCTACCGAAGTTGAGAAACACTGTAATAAACCATTCCTATAAATATATTCCTAAACTTAAAAAAAACCCTTCCACATCCTCAAAAGTGCCATTTAGTAGATGTGGTGATTTGGCCAATAGACTGAGGAATTGGCTAATCATCTAACATCATCTAAACAGAATTTTTACCAGTGGGGGGTTCTGTAGGAATTTTTCTTGCCCTCAATTAGTTTTGCTTAAGGTGTATTTTATATATCAAATTACTGCATAACTAACATGTTTTCCAATAATCTCCTGCAAAAACCATTCTTACTAGGCTGCAATCTCAAACCAATCCATTTTGTCCCTTTTTGCAAACTGCTGTCCCAAAATTACTATACTTTTCATCTGTTAATGTGTGTAGGAAGAAAGCAGCAACTGCCACCTATCAATGTAAGTAAATTAGAAATGGCTCACCTAAGGCATACACATAGGGGGAAAAATGTATTTAAAAAACACTTGCCTCCCTCACCTGGAAAATGACAGCCATTCTGATAAAATGCTTCTATTATTTACTTTGAACTAGTATCTATAGCTACAGCTTGAGTATTGTCAAATCATTTCCATAATCTTGTTATAGGGCAGGCAATAAAAGGAAAAGCACTTGAATGAATGAAATGGTCTAACAGCACCTGACACGTTTAATGGTATGACACTGATATGTAGATATCCTATTTCTCCTGTCAAAACAGCACTGTTTTCTTTGAATTCAACAGATACAGGCTGTCTTTGAACTCAAGTATCATTCCTGGTATAAGATTCTTGAAGAAGAGTAGTTTTTTTTTCCCAATTTAATCATGACAACTGACGCTTTTACGACTTAGGAAAGCAGTTACAGTAGTTGTGCTGGCCACGTTCAGGCAGTTGCAAGAAACATCACCTATAAATTGAAACATGTCATTTGCAGGTCTTGGGGAGTGGGATGGCCCAGATGCTGGGCAACATTGCAGTTCAGAACACGCTTGTACCTAGTTTGAAGATTGTTCCCTGTAATCATAAAACAGGAGGAGCTTTTTGAGGTTGCATATTGCTTTATTTGAGTCTCGTAAAACTTTCTACACTACCCCCCCAAAAACAGTCACTTTCCCAATGTGGCTCAAATTATGTGAAATCCTTAAGGCAGGAGAAGTATTTGATTGAGAACACCTTAAACCAGGAGTCCCCAACCACTGGTCCATGATCTGGTTCTGGGCCATAGCCCATTCACATGAAGTTTCATTTGTAAAACCTCTCCTTTTCTGCCACCGCCGCCTCTGCCAGTCCACCGAGCCAGAAAAGTTGGAGACCACTGCCTTAAACCGCATCCTGAATAGCATTGCTTTTGTACTCCACAGATATAGGGGCAAGTTACAGGGAGTTGCATCTTATCAGGAATTGATGTGCTAAATGAAAGACACATTCCAGTTTTCAGAACCAATAAGAAAACTTCATTTTTCAGCTCTTGATTTGCTAAAGTTGGAGTACTATTTATATTTCTGGTCTCTACATCTCAAAAACAAAGCTGCACAAAAAGGTGGATTAAGGGGTGACACAACTTACAGTATGTTTCAATTTTTGTTGAAAGACATACCTTAGGGTTAGACACAATCATATAAATATATGTATAGCTTTTTACAGTACTACAATCTGAAGTGCATCCATTGATGTGGAATGCTGGGGAAAAATATTTCACACAATATATATGTAATTGGTGTGGAGGTGGCCCTCAACTTGGATAACTTTAAAAGAAGGTAAGAGAAATGCATGGAGGATAAGGTTCTCATTGGCTATCAGCAACAAAGTTATATATTGGTTCCAACCTATGGAATTAGTGTTATGAATGAGAGGGTCCTACTGTTATCATCACATACTGTTACTGCTTGAGGGCTTCCTAGGGCACATGCTTGGCTGATCTAGGAGCAAAATGCTGGACTAGATCAGGGGTCTCCAGCAAAGCTGGCTGAGGAATTCTGGGAGTTGAAGTCCACAAGTCTTAAAGTTGCCAAGTTTGGAGACCTCTGGACTAGATCGTCTTTTCATTGGATCCTGCACAGCTATTTATTATATTATAGTAAACCAAATGAGTGGGGGGGGGATCACTTTTTTTTCTAAAAGGTAATTGTTTTAGAACTGGGCACAAGTTCAAATGTTGGGCTGATGAACTAGCAACTAATTGCCCATCAAACCGAGCCTTCCAGT
Source organism: Pseudoxyrhopus heterurus (assembly GCA_032468235.1). Classification (NCBI taxonomy): domain Eukaryota; kingdom Metazoa; phylum Chordata; class Lepidosauria; order Squamata; genus Pseudoxyrhopus; species Pseudoxyrhopus heterurus. Next base: position 162,730 of record JANHJO010001482.1, on the reverse strand, counting down.
TTCCCTCCAGTGCAAAGTATCTAAATATGAAAAATGAAAATCTTTCTAATAAAGCCTGTAAAATGAGAAAGCTGGGTGGGGCATTCTTTACTCATTCTGCATGCAAAGGCTGTGTAAACACCCACAAAACATTCTTCCAGAAGAGAACATGGAGAACTGGCGAGGAAACAAGAGTGTAATTGAGAAGATTTGTGGGCTACCCAGCCACCTAATTATTGGCAACATCTTTGCATTTTTATAGCGTGCCTCTCATAACACAGCCTTGCACGAAACAAAATGCCATATAATGGCAAAGGAGGTTTGAAAAGAAAATCGTTCTGCATCCTGTCGATGGATGTGCTTCTCTCCTCCTGCTCTCACCCACAAGCTACTGTGGAATTTGGAATAGGCATATTAAGCTGAATAGTGCAACCTGCTGCTATCTCATCTTGTAACATATTAAAATTTAATTGATCGAGATGAAAGGGGAGAGTGTCTCATTTCATTTTCCATCTTGAACCTGAAGACAGTTGTGGCATTATTCATATGGCCTCTCTGAGGATAATATTGGAGAAGGGTGCTGCCAAGCTTTGGATATATGGGGACCATACAGTGCCTTTGAAGAATTACAGAATCACTTCAATAAGATGCTGCAAGATTTCCAATAACAGATGCCTCGCTGCTACCATTAAACAAACATGAGAGGCTGGTTGTGAATTAATGATAAGATGAGATCCCGATTCTCTGGATGCGGGGAGGGAAGCGTGGAAAGATTAAGTGGGCAGTGCCAGTGGGGGAAATTAACTAATAGTGTCAACTCCCCGCCCCCCCATCATATACTGAAACCATCCCATCCTTTAAGAAAAAGGTCAGGATGATGATCAGCTTCTCAAATATCAGTCTAATTTTTTGAAGAAGATTAGGCTGTGAATTGAAACTCTGGCATTATGAATTAAATCACATTTGTGTGTATATCTGAAGCCTAGCTATGCTATTTTTTCTTAATGAAATGTCCTTCTATCCTCAAATGGCATCTGACCTGCTCTTTTTGCCAAGTCCAACAGTAATTCAAGCTTAAAAAATAATTCCACCCTTTGGGGAGGCCAGGTGACCTCATGAACCCAAAAGTTGCCCTTTGCTTTGATAGCCAGATCAATTGACATGTATCAAACCCTTTCATTACTTCTACAGTTGTATCAACTACTGTATTCCATTCTAGTTCTATGTTTAGTAAGTGACTAAATTCTCTAATTTTCTTCTCTTAAAGGGAAGTTCTAAAATACTGATTCTTCAAGAAATGGAATTTTTGGTTCCAGAAACAGCAGGCAAACAGATAGGCAAGTAGGCAGGCACACAGACAAATGAATATAAATGTATTCTTGTAGTTTAAAGGGCATTCCTTAGTCATTCCAGCCATTTAAAGAAAACAGTCTCATAAAAGCTGGAATTTCTCCAATGGTCAGACCCTTCAAAATCATATCTGAAAATAGACCAAGAATACAAAATGTGCATCCTAAAAAATAGAAACAAAAAACTTGAAGTTATATCAAACAGATAGGCATGCATAGATAGGCAGTACATAACAGCAGCTAAAAATGATTGACATTCCATCTCATCTTCTGAAAGAATCCCATGGCACTTATAAACAGAACATAATGAACTTTGTCAGCTTTCAACTCTCCTATCTTTCCCTACACACACAACATCTTTAGAATGGAATCTTGGGCACATCTTACACTATTCATGTATCAGTATTGATTAATTAATTATACATCACAGGATGCAAAAATATGAGAGCTCTCTGCTTTATTATGTAATGAGACGTTGGTCTCATCCAGACTGGGAATTTTGGGAGTTGCGTTCCCAACATATCTGGGAATTGCCAGATTGGAGAGAGGACTATAGAAATATTCTCTTTCATTTTGGCACTGGTACCTTAGGGCCAACCATACAGAAAACCAACTATATTCAAATGAGAATTGTATTTGGAAAACTGATAACATATTGCTATCCATTGATATGAAAAAAAAACACGATTTTCAGCTTTTGCACATGATAGGTGTATAGCTGTAGGCATAATGGAAATCTAACTAGCTTATTAACTTCCCTTGGTCCAATAATACACTCATATATAATCACACACATCTGTTGTGGTTTTTATTTACTTATTTATTTGTTGGTATTTCTATGCCGCCCCATTCCTACAGGATTCCGGGCGGCTGGTTCAGCAGCATGCTGCTGATCTGGCAGCCGATTCTGACTCTGAGGGAGATATGGACTCAGTGTTGGAGGAAAGGCAGGAATCGACTGTTGACATCATGCCAGAGGCTGGTCCCTCCACGAGCTATCAGTAGTCGGTGGTTTCTGAAAACAGTGAAACCTTAGCTGATGCCAGAACCCGGCGATTAATGAGGAGGCAACAGCAATGTCAGCAACACCGGAAGGAGAGAGGTCGAGCTACAGCTGACCAGTAATTGACCACACCCTATAGGGAATAAAAGGGGTGTGGTTGGGAATAGAACTTTGCAGAGAGCAACTTATTGGAAATCTTCCTGGTCTGTGTTCCTGCTGTTCGGTGCTTCTGCTCTTTGCCTTGGAAAACTCTCTGTGGACTTCTCTGTTGTCGGACTTTGTTTGCATTCCCTGGTATTTGTAATTATTTTGAACTCTTATCTTCTTCTTGGCAGGTTTCCCGGATTCAGTAGCTTTTGAAACATTCTTAGTTTCGGAGTTAAAAAGACTTTTCTGTTTGTTTGTAAAATAAAAGGTGGTGGTTTGCTTTAAAAAACTAACTTTGAATCATGTCCTTTGGGGAAAACAGAACAACATCTGTATATACTGATGCAGATGTATATAATTATAAAGGATTTCAGGATTAGAGATTTCTAATTCTGAAGTCTTCCAAGCTTTCTTGTGCTTCTTTTATTTATGATTTTGTCAGGGGTTCATGGTTATGGTAAATGTTTATGGAGATTCTCAGTCATCCAGGTCATAATTGTCCCCAAGGTACTTTTTTCAAAATGCAACTGGACTTTCTTCGTTTTTGCTTAAAGATATTTTGCTTCTCATCCAAGAAAAACTGAAGACGCTTCTTGGGTGAGAAGTGAAACATTTTCAAGTGAAAATAAAGAAAGTCCAGTTGCCTTTTGAAAAAAAGCATCTTTGGGCCTGAGATGGTAAATATTGGAAATACAACATTTGTTATTGTTATCCAAGGAGATCTTTTCATTTTAGTTTTGGTTTATATATTTACTAATCCAACTTATTTTCAAGAAAGAATTTAGTACCACTGGTTCTATTTAGCTTCACTGGCTTTATTTCTATCAATATCGTTGATGCTGTGCAGTAGATTGCAATTACAATCTAGTTTAGGACAGCAACAAGTTTCCAAAGGATAGCTGTGTTATTCTTTGGAGCAAAACCAAATTATCTCTTTTGCTGCAAGGCAAGATTGTGCTAAGCTACATATTGCAAAACTCTCTCTCTCTCTCCCTCTCCCTCTCCCTCTCCCTCTCCCTCTCCCTCTCCCTCTCCCTCTTCCTCTCCTTCTCTCTCTTGTGTATTTGTGTGTACATACACATAGACATTAGAAAACATGCTCATGTATATATATAGTAACAGGAAAAAAATGGGTAAATGTTGTGAATTAATGTTATATTAGCAGCACATTCATCCGTCAGAGACCTTGTTGTCCCCTAAAACAAGCATATAAGATCAATTTGTTTAAGAAAGAGAGAAAAGGGAATATGTCTAAAGTTACCCAACAAGCTATGATGCTTAGTAAAATTTGGACTTGGAACACCTTAAAACTAATCTGATACTTAGATCTGTTATGACATTTTATCTTTCCATTGCAGTCTCAAGGTTGACTCATTACTAAAATTTAATATGGTCCATTCTATAATTTATGCTTACCTGCAGGTGTTCATATTTATCCATTGAACCCAATAGGCACAGACCAGCCTAAATTAATCATTACTTCATTCTATTGAAATCAATTGGATTTAACTTATTCATGACCAGGTCACATTCCATTGCTTCCCATTGTCTTGATACAAAAGGTATCTTTTGCTGAACTGTGTCATTTTCCTCTTCTCCTTTAATCTAATATTGTTGACAACAATATTTATTTATTTAGTCATTTTTCTATAGTCACCCACTCAACAAAGGACTTAGGATGGCATATAATTAAACCAACAGCATCGCTAAGAAATAATAATACAATATAATAAAATGAACTCATTATGGCAGAGGTAATCCAACAATTTGAAATAGTCAATTGAAACAGGCTTATGATCCTCCTGAATCAATGCTTGGGAGAGAAACCAACTCTTCAAGGCCTTTCGAAAGGCAGGCAGATCATGGATATCTGAATCATGGGGTGAGGAATACTGTACCACAGGGCAGGTACTGTTTCTGGGACCTATATGACATTGCTTAAGAGACAGGACCGAGAGCATGCCAACAGACAAATGGAGATAATTGGGGAGAGAATATTCAGAAAATAACCAAGCCCATGACGAGCTTTTAAGGTGATAGCAAGGACTCTGAATTTTATCCAGAAGACTATTGGTAACCAGTGCAACTCATGATATAGCAGATGGACATGACAAATTGCAGCCATAATTATACAGACCAATGCATTCTGGACCAACTGTACATTCTGAGTTGTCTTCAGGAGCAGTCCCATGTATAGTGCATTGCAGTAATGTGTGTGTGAGATGATCAGAGCATTAAAGTGACTGTGAGCTGGGCCTACAGGAAAAAACACAACTGGTACACAAAATAGCTTTATGCAAAAGCTTTCTAAGCCATAAATGTCATGTGCTTTTCAAGCAGAGGATGTAAATCTGGAGAACTCTCAGACTGCACATCAGGACTGTCTGGGAGAGTACAACCCCATTCAGAACTAGAGAGGGAAAGTTTCCTGATCCATGAGGTCTCAAAATCCACAGCCACTCAGAGTTGTTAGAGTTGAACCTGAATTTGTTCCTCCCAACACTTGGACAATTGTAGGGTATGATTGAATATCATTGGATATTGGATACGCTATGCTATGCTATGCTATGCTATATTACTTTATTTCTATGTCAGAAGCACTAAAGTACTTTTATGGCCTTGGTGGCACAGCAGTTAGAGAGCAGTAAGAACTTGTAATTAGTACTAGCTCCAGCTGCCTGCAATTTAGCAAG
>JANHJO010001482.1:133790-151287 GCA_032468235.1 Pseudoxyrhopus heterurus | reverse complement strand
ATAGATAGATAGATATATAGATAGATAGATAGATAGATAGATAGATAGATAGATAAATAGATAACTTATGCAATGAAGAAAGAAGTATCTAGGCAGGAGATCTGACAACTGCAGAACATAGGAATCAGATTTTCTGTATTGGTCAGCCGAGGGATTTAAATTCTAGACCTTTTCTTCCTACCTTTTCAAAGCAATAGGTCTTTGACCTTTCTTTTTTTAGTTAGGAGTGTTGGGAACATCTGTCCCATGTTGTATAATGATGGAGCTGAAAATTGTAGCTTTCTGCCTTGCCAGCTACTACAGCTGGACACCTGAAAAAATGCTTAGTTATAACCACTCTTTGGGTGGAGATGAAGATGAGCATGATTTTATAATTGGAAGAAGAAACATCAATAACTATTCTCTCTGCTCTATGCTTATGAAGTTACCCTAAAAGTCAAAAATAAAAAGTGTCTGCTAGACCTGTACTAAAGTACTGAGATGTGCAGAAATGTGATGTGCTACTTGTCAACATTTAATTAGCCTTTCTTTGACCAACGGTCAAGAACAAAGACTTTCAACAGTATAGTTAATTTTTTGGAGTTTTTCTGATTATAACAATTGCCAAAAATTCTTTTCCCAGTCCCCCAGAGTTTAGTCAAATAAAGAAGTATACTTTATTAATGTGTTCAGAGCTGTTAATTAGATCCTCTTTTACTGCTCTATACATTGTGCATCAAATGGCCACTTGTATTGGAAGTAGCTATCACAGCTCAGCATAATCCACTGATTTAGCACATTATTTCATACCAGGCCCATGGTATTTGACAGAAGCAATTCAAACATTCACATTTGACTATGTATGATTAGAACTTTTCAGTGTTGCCATTTTGTTCAATACTATGGCCTTTAAAGTTCTAATCATACATAGTCAAAATGGCTTCAACCATTTTGGAACCCTGATACAAAAACTATTCTTGCCTCTTTTATGGCCCCATTAATTAACATATGTTAGTTGTGTCCTTTTCCACTCTCTTGTATTTTTAAACTGAATTGTTCCTTTCCTACCCATAATGATGGAATTGCCATTGGTGACTTAACCAGTTACCTCACCTTCATTTTTTTTCCTCTCCCATCTTCTTCTCTTTCAATCTCTTTTTTGGTTAGAAGTGCTATTAACCCAAGCCTAACTACTGTATGAAATACTGAGAATGTGTTACTTGAGACAGTGTAGTATTGTAGTTGGACTAAGCCTGGGAAAATTCAAATCCAGCTTCAGTCACTGACGCCCACTGAATGAATTTTAACCAATCACTGTCCTACAGACTAAACAATTACCCATAATATATGTTTTGGGGAAAATTGGAAAAGGCTGTAGTATGTAGACCACCTTGAGATCCTGGAGAAGTAGAATATAAACTTAATGCATCAGTATATGGATCAATCTTATATTCCTGATAACTGCAGCAGAATTTATTGATGGGTTTGTTTACAGTATTTCCCTAGCCCGATTTTAATCAATGTAAGCATTTCATACCGTATCATATCAATTAATTATTTTTTTAAAAAAAAACTGGTTCTACTGCTGTATCAAATGGTAGAATTAGCCATGGAATTGATGTGTGAAAATATGCAGCTCTCCTATACTTCCCTTTTGCCTATATATTCTCAAATTATTTGTATAAGAAAAACCAATTTTTATAATAGATGCAAATAATCAATTCAGAGCTTGCTTAATTTATTGGACAAATACAATAAAATGTAAAGAGGAGAAAAAACCCAAACAATGTTTTGCCATGAATAACACTATAAAATGATGCTCATTTTCTCTGGCTGGGTACAAGTCACAGGCACCTCTGCTATTACATTTTGTTGTAGATACAGATAGTCACATCCTGGTTATTTGTAGCTTGTAAATCGATGAGCCAGTTCTCAGTTAAGCAGTCATTTGTATGGGAAAGAATATATTGATGTAAACATTGTGACTTATTCAACGGATTTGAACAGGAATTACTGAGATGTCTGATATTGATAATGTCACATTCAATAACTTTTTTGTGTCTTTCTAAGCTGAGCTTAGTTCGGAAAGCAAAACAACAGGTCCACCTATTTTTTTAATCTTTGAATCAATTCCTTTCAGCAAAATTGAATAGAACTGTACTATAAGAAAAAATCTGCTGTTGATTTTAACTTTTCAGCAGCAATTTTAAAGATTCAAGAAGCAAAACCATGAAACCATTTTAAATACACATACAGTACTTGTACACATATTAACACCTAGACTTAAAATAAGGTGTTAATGCATGTGATAATCAAAATATTATCCAGTTTTGAATGAACAACAAATGAATGAACACATGGCCCTGTGGAGATACTAATTCATTCAGATATTTATGTTTGCTCACTGTAACTGTAAAGTGGAGAATGGATTTTCTGAGATATTGGAAATCCTACCAAGACCTTGATATGCCAATATAGAAAAATAAATTGAAATAAATGATGCTCTTCTTATCAGGAAATGATAAAGAAAAAAAGAGACAAAACAAACAAAACAAGAAAGCAATGGGATTACATTAACATGGCTGTAAATAACATGGCTGTAAATGTGAATTGAATGTTGGAACTGTGCTATGTTGGATTTTTATACTGAATATTAATTTAGAATTTGGCTACAGAAAGAGAAGGAATTTTCTTTTGCTGCTAGCTATCTTCAAATTTATTAATTGATAGCATTTCAAGAAATAAATTGTTTCAACTATGAATTGACATTGGACAATATGCAGTAAATATACCGTATTTTGATTTTCATAATGCTGGTAGTGCCTTAAGGGTTGCTTATGATGATGAAAATAATCCTGTGTATAGCTTTAGTGAACCTGCCTCAGATGTAAAATAGGTCTCAGAGGGCCTATTAAGCAGCCTGCAAGGATGCAAGCATAAGGACCAGACGTTTCCTCTGGAGATCTGTTGTGAGATTTCTCCTTGCTCGTGTATTGATTGTTTTTAAATGGATTCTTCCAAAGTCCTGATTGTTAAAAGCTACTTTTAACTGATTGATCAGAAACTAGCTTGTGCTTTCCATCTGTAATTTAAAAGCGTTCATGCTATCTTAACTGCTAGTTTTCGACTGCAGTTTTGACATCTGCTATTCTGAGTTCATATTCTTTTTTAATTTTGCAATTCTATCCAGCTATGGAATGCCAAAAAGAGCCATGTGGAATGCTTAGTCAACATTCCAACATCATTTTGAAAGATGGGAATGAAAGCTTTCTTTTGCATTTACATCAGTAAGCTTCATTTGGTACAGAGGTGGGAGACAAATTTGTCAGCCTATTTCATACTTCTGAAAGGAAAACGATAATTTATTCCTTTATTATGAGATATTTTTCAAAATTCTCTTTTCGAAGCCATTTTTAATAAAAATAAATACAAAAAAAATAAAATAAGGGAACATGTATATAATTTTCTCTAATGTATGTATACAATATATTTATTACAGATAAAAATATTTGCCAAAAGGCATATTAGGCAAACATGCACACACTAATGGACCTATTTAGAAAAGACACACTGATGTGCACAGGTACAATAAAATAAATATCATGACGAAGAAATGCAATACAATATATTTTAAATTTGGAATAAAGTAGTTTAAATTGATAAATTCTCTCATCTCTACTAACACTAGATGAAAATTATCCATTATATTGCTATTTTCATCAGAACACCCCTTGATTTTAGAGCAAACTAGAACTTGTCATAATATTGCCCTGATGTGTCTTCTAGAGAGTTTCTCTATATAAAGAAATGGAATAGTCAAACCAGTGTGTCAAAAGTCTTATTAGGAAACAAACTTTTATCTGAAATACAGAATGCTGATTAGTTTATGGAGTTGCACCCTGATGCCTATGAAACGGGAAAAGATCCTACTGGTTTTCTATCTTTGATCACAAGAGGGAGTATTTGCAAATAATCATTCCTTAAACAAAAATGCTGTTTCCTAGTATCAATTATAATATCAAGTATCTAAAATAAACTCTCAGTAATACCTGCTGATCAAAACAAATATTGATTGAGCTGAGTTTTTCTTTACTTGTGAATACGAATAGAATGGACACTTCTCTTGCTATTGTTGAATCTAAATGTTGGGTCAAAAAAGTGCTTTTGTGTATTAAGAAATTTGCAATATGCTTTACTGTGTTAGAATTTATCTCACCAGCCTATTCAGAATTTTTTTTACCATACATTTTTTGCTTCATTGAAGTATAAAAGAAATGAATGAAGTGTGCTTTTCATAAAATTTAGAAGGATTGAAATATCGTAGGCCTACCTTACAGAATAATTGTCAGATATGCTCTAAATATCATTACAGAGTTGTTCTAGTTTCTATTGTTTGTAAAGAAATAATAAAAACAAGTTTCGGTATATTAAACTCATTATACATTTGGTTGGCTGGAATTGCTTTATTTCCTCTTGAATAGTTAATATCTTACTGTATTTTCAGTTAATAGAATAATGTCATCTGCAGTGTGCATGTTATTGAAGTTGCTATAATTCTTTAAATTTTGATTTGAATCTAATTTACTTTCCATCTTTACTTTTGGGTTTTTTTTTGTGTGCATGTGTCACCATGTCTAGAGAATGATAATTTAGCATAATCTGCTAGTCTTTGCCAACATGAGTCTGTAATAGCCAACTGTACTAACTGCACCTATCCAGTATTTGTTACAGAAATAAATAGCAAGATAGTAGAAAAACGTGACTATTAAATTCAGTTCAATCTTTGTTATGGTCACAGATCAGCACACACACAAACACACACAAACTTGACTATTAGAGCACGTTATCAGTAGAAACCTATGTTTCATGAGGTGTGTGTGTCATGGAAATGTTCTCATATAACAGCAAGCCAGAAGGTAAACTACGTATCTTACAATTGTGCAATTTTATACTGTATGTAAGACATTTAGGAATAAATTTAAATTTCCATGTGATGTGTATTTATTTATTTATTTACATTTATTACCTACCCAACTCTTCAATGAACATTAAGATAAGATGCAGATCAATGGTGAGAAAAGAAAGATCTTGTACTTAGGCAAGAAAAACCAAATGCACAGGTAAAATAGGTGGTACCTGGCTCAACAGTAGACACTCTGAGAGGGATCAAAGTGTCCAGATGGACCATCACTTAAGAATAAACCAGCAGTGTGTGGCAGCTGACAAAACAACCAATGCAATCCTAAACTGAATCAACAGAGAGATAGTATCAAGGTAATGACAAGTGATAGTATGACTTTATACTGTACTACTGAGGCCACACTTGGATTACTGCAATCAATTCTGGTCTCCACAATAAAAAATGTTGCTGAAACCTTAGAAAGACTGCAGCGATGAGCAGAAAAGATGCTAAGGGGTCTGGAGGATAAATTGTACAATCACCAGTTAAGGAAACTAGGTATGTCTAGTGGCTCTAGCCTAATGAAGAGAAAGATTAGGGTGACATGATAGCTGTCTTCCAGTATTTGAGTAGAGATGAGGGAGTTAATTTATTCTAAAAAGCACCTGAGAGCAGAACAAGAAGGAATGGGTGGAAAGTTCATTTAAAGAGGGATTCAATTTGGAACTAAGGAGATATTTCCTGACAGTGAGAGCGATTAACCAATGGAATAGATTGCCTCCCCAGTGTAGGTGCTCCAAAGTTTTCAAGAAAATACTGGACATCCAGCTCTGTGAGAAGGTATAAAGACTTCTGCCTTGGGCAGTGGGCTAGAAGACCTCCAAGGTCCCTTCCAATTTTTGACTCTATGATCTGTTATCTATGATATGTTCTTGCCAGTAATTTCATATATGGTATATAGGATCTGTGTTCTCTTTGGACTTTCAAAAATACACAGATAAGAACATGATTAGAATACATTCTTTTTCTGTTTGATAAAGATTGCTTAGTTTTTGGGTTGTCAATTTTATTGATTTTATATTCTGTAACATTTCACATGGGAGGAATCGTGTCTATATCTGCAATATTATTTTCTCAAATGAAGGCTCGCTCCATGATTAAATTCCCTATGACTACCACTACTAATAAAGATTTTTGTGTATATGTTATATTGATTGACTCCTTTAGCAGCTATCAGAGAGAGTGAGAGAGACTGGCAGAGAGGAAGGAAGGAAGTTTAACTCATTAATTAATCACATCTGTTTATTTCTTTTTTATATTAGTTTTATTAAAATTGCAATTTTAAAAATAAAAAAATTCAAACAAACTAAAGAATGAAAGAAAAGAAAAGTTCGAGAAAAAATAAAAATAGAAAAGAAAGAAAAACTAAAACTGTGGCAAAGAAAAAGAAATCATCACAAATATAAACATTACAAGTATAAACAATTTTATCATCTTAAAATATACCAAATGATCTCTTCTTCCCATATCCTAATATCATATATCTTATTTATTTCTGAATAGATGAAATATACATTGGACAGAACTATCTATTCCACATCAGTTTTACTTGTATTCAGCCATAAATATTCCTATATCAGCTTGATTGAAAGAAATGTAATGCTGATTCATATTAATATTGGATATATATTGCCTAAAATCCATATATTTAAACTAAGTCCAGTGTTGCAAAATAGAGTAGTATGAAGTCTGAAACAAATGTATATTAATTCTGGAGGTGCAAGGGAGCTCTATTTGCATAAAATGCTGACGAATCAAAATCCTTTAGAAATCTTAGATTCCACTCTAATGTGCCAACAATGTATTTATAAAAGCATCTCTGGTATCTTAATAATAGAGCAAGACATTGAGGACCATTTACCAGGGATCACATAGCAAAAATGTCTGTACTTCTTTTTTAAAAAGAGGTGCTTAGGGCAAAACTTGATTTCCCATTGTCTCTGCAGGTAAGGCATCATTCAAGATTCACCAGATTCAATAGATCAGTGTTTCTCATCCTGGGCCATTTTAAGATTGGTGGACTTCAACTCCCAGAATTCCCTGGCCAACCATGCTGGCCGAGAAATTCTGGGAGTTGAAGTCAACTCATCTTGAAATGGCCCAGGTTGAGAAACACTACAACAGATGATTGTATGAGAGATATATGGATCTGATCATATAATGATTCATATTAATTGGATAGCATTGGATCTCTCAAGGTTTTAATTTTTTTTAGTAGAAAAAAATCATAACGTTTGCATTTGCAGTCCCCCTAACATATGGAGCTTTTGTACACATGTTCCTATAATTTATGTAGGTGTTAACATAAATTGCCAGAGAACCTTTTTTTTTTTTAATGCAAATCTCTCTGATGTTCTTTCTAATGTTAATATCCCTCATGCAGGCTTTTTCAATATAAATTCCCCAGATGTAAGTTCTTTTTTTCCACGTTAATTACTGCTTTTGGTACTTTCAGTATTGTACATTCTTTTTCAGGCATGGGTTTTTATGGATTTATGGACAGTTGTTGATGTTGATGTATTTGTGCTGCTTAGAAGTCAACTGGGAGCACAATGCCCAAATCTCTCAGCAGAATCCCTGGCAAAATTCTCTCTTTGCTACCTTTGGCACATCAGATATGTTTTGAAGTTGCAACTTAAAAGAAAATTTACCAAACTGTCTGTGCCTGTTTCCATAGCCATCAGCCAAAGGGATTCCCTTGTTTCTTTGCCTTCTTAGCAAAGCTGGTCTGCCTTTGAGTGCCATGCATTCTTTCTGCCCTCAAGACACAACAGAATCCAGGAGGATACGACCATCAAGGTCCTTCTTCCAGCTTTCCATGTGCTCATTCTTAAACACAAAGTGACTTAGGAAGAGCGCTGCTGACACTGTACATTTACAGATGCCACCATATGGGTTTGGAAGGAAAAAAAAAAACCCTACTTGCACTGATGATTCCCTGCACATGTAAGAGACAGTTTGCATTGTTGGCACTGTCTCTACACAGAAACAAGCACAGCTTAGCAAAGTTAAGCAGATGGTGCTGGATCTGGTGCCAGGGAACCACTGAATTAAAGGTTATACCCACCAGGTTTGATGTTGTGCCAGTTTGAATTGGTACAGAAGCTTCGGCCCACCTGCTTATTGGCCTCATGACATCTGGCATTTTTATTTATTTATTTATTTATTTCTGACTGAGCTAAATGCAGTAAGAGAGAAGAAAAGTGTCGCTTTAAAAGCTATTTACTAGGAAATAGAACTGTAAGAATTCTAAACACCAAACCCAGACTATAGAGCTAAACATTTTATTTGTAGCAATAGATGCACAATGCATTTGTGTCACTTCGAAAGAAGGCATGTTTTTGGATAGGTATTGCTGCTAATTTGTTTACCGTGTTCTTTTTTTAAAAAAAGAATTGAATAACATCTCAGTTGATGGTATCATTTAATTGGCTTGGTGGGATAATAATGGACTCATGGTGGTATTATGAGACAAAGTGAAAGTGAGACAAAATATGTCATAACGGGTTGGCCATAGCTTATCACAGTAGCTAAAGAATCATTCGGTAGTTGTTAAATGCTTGTATTAAAGAAAGGCAATCTTCCTTAATTCCTGTCTGGAAAGAATTCAGATTCTTGAATGCTAAGGAATTTATAACTGGGATGGTTCTTAGACAAGCCACCCTCTAATAAAAGCTTAGCATGCTGATCTTTGGCAATGACATTGGTCTACCATTAGCCCATCAGTTTAATGATGAGTGTGTTATATATTTTGGAAGATGAAAGCAAACTTTGTGTAATCAGTAAGTTTTTATCTATTTATTTAACCTCAATAATTCCTTCCCTTACTACTCATTGTATTATTCTTTCATCCTTCTTCCTTGGTATCATTCGTTGTGTGCATATAGAATTTTAGTGGTACGGAAAGCAGCATGTGGAAAGTACTTGCTACTGTAATGATTTCCATCTGCTGAAACCCAATCCTGCCTGGGTCTCCTTGCTATTTTCCCCATAATGATCAGGGGAGTATCTGGAACAATCTGCAGACCATGATTCTACCTTTAGAGAAAGATCTCCTTTCTTGCTCCTGATTGATTTATATGCTTTTGCTCTAGCTCCCTTTTTCTCTCTGCTCTCTTTGGGATAAAGAAGGGAAATCTTTTAACAAGGTGACCAGAGTTGTGCTGCATAAAACCAGAGGAGCACTGGATGTCAGCAACAAGAGATACCTCCCTTTTTACGACCCTGTATAGTAGACACTAATTCTTTGCTGATTGTCCACTTTTGTAATCCAGAATTGATATTCCTATCTTCACTTTCTCTCTCTCCCCATAACCCTAATGATGGTTACTGCAACTCTGTCATTTAACCTCAAATGTGTTCTCTAAGATTGCTGTTAACTAGCATCATGATCCCAGATCTTTCTTACATAAAGGGATTTCCTATTCTAAAACTCTAACAACTCCAATTATTTTTGGGGATTATCAGCTATTTCCAACTGTATCTATATGGACAGAATTCATAGTATCACGGACTGCAAGCAAATTTTTAAGACTCCTTCTGTAATCTTCCTTCCTGCAGAATTGAGGGCCTGATTACCTTCTTAAAGACACTAAATCATTACTTTTAAAGCATGGATTTACTCATCTAATTTAGTTGATTGTAATATCCTTGTTTTGGTTGTATCATTTTTCTGTTGAGAGATCAGAGTAGGTGGCAATATAAATTTAAAAACATAAATAGGCCTGATCCTTGCTCTTGAAGGGAATCCCAATTTTTATTATAAACTGAACAAAGTAATTCCTAGATTATACTTTATTATACTGTTGTGGGGACTATCACTATTGTATAGACTAAAGCTATTATCTACTTATCTAGTAGGAAATTCAGATCTCCTTGGTATGAAATGAAACCATCCAACAATAGTTCATTCTGCTGCCAGCTGCAGCTATTTCAACTTTGAGTTCATAGATTTAGCAGCAAATTCCACAAGAGCATGTTCACTTGCTTTTTATTTTTGTCTACTTTCTTTGATTTTGAAATAGAAGAATTGGGTAGACTAAATAATTACTGAAAAATCTTGTAATATTGATTAAATATTTCAAAGGCAGTAATGCTGTTCAGAGATCATCTTAATAGTAGGATAAGATGGGTGGGGAAAGGGGAAATGAAAGGGAAAGGGAAAAACACCTCAAAATAGCAGGAAAGATTTCTCATATCTGGGAGCAACCACAGAGGAGTTAAAAAAGTCAAGTTGGCATCCACAACCATGCAAAGTCTTGTCTGTTTGCTGTGCACACAATGTAAATTTAAAAATCAGCAAGACTTTGAATTGTGGACTGAGGTACATAGAAATAAAACTATAAATTATGAATTATATGTCTTTTCCACCATTCTGCTCCCTTAAAAAAAGCATGTGATAAAGTAAACAGGGTTAAATAATGAAATATTTTATATAAATATGGAAATCAAATTGGTTGCCCATATGAGCAAAATCTAATAGAAAAATACATGAGACTAAATTGAATGTTTAATGAATGGTTCAACACTGAGCAGGAATAAGACAAGGATATTTGATCTCTTCTTTGCTTAATCTTTTCTTAATGTACAAGAAATGTTTGTAGTGATGTTAGAGGTGATTTCGTTGGGGTGTGAATGTACATGTACTGTTTTATGCAGATGATCCTGAGTAATTTGACATGAAAGTTAGATAATGGGTACACATGTTTGTGTGCATTTAATTTAACTGGTTCTATATAACAGCATCTTTCTGCCTACTTTATTACATTGGAATGGTAGTTGGGTATATCAAAAGAAATATAAAAGCATTAGGAATTGAATTCTTAAGAAACTGCTAATTAAACGTATCAGTGATACTTATATATGTTTTCAGATGCATTAGTTTACTAATGTCATTTCTGAATTACAAATGTATAGCAGAAAGATAAAAAAAACTTACTGAAATCTTGACTGTAACTGATTCTTTATTGTGTGGAAGAATCTAAAATACATACAGGTATTGATTAATGCTTTTTGCTAAGTGAACTGAGATTGAATGAATTGAAGCCAAGCTTTTCAGGGACAGTTGTGTTCACAACTTCCTTTGTTTGGTAAGATGATTTAGATAAGACTTACACTTGATGCCAAAACGAGGCTGGAATCAAGACAATGGCTTACCTCCACTACTGGTGTTAAATTAGCATTATGTCATATTAGCTATCATTGTGGTAATGAATAAATTCAGATATGTATTTAAGTTGTTCATAGACATTTCACCAGCTGAATCCCTTTTTCTGTCATTGTTTTCTTTTGGCCCTTCCGTTTGCATTTTTCTGCTCTTTACCCAAGTATATCAATCTATCTGTCTGCTGAGAATAACACTTCAGGCATCTGACAAATTGGGCACAAATTCAAGAGAGCTTATCCTCTAGTAAATCTGTTAGTCTTTAACAAAACTCTTTGTTGCTCTCAGTATGTACGTCTGTTACCAACCTTGTGCAACTTCAAGCACTATGATTTTATTTTTCTTAGCAAGAGCATAATTCCTGGTAATAAAAAAATATGCCAGAGAGCACTGATATTTAGAAGTCCTAAGTTGTTTTGTCAAGGTTATAGTCAAACAAATTTATTTATATTTTTCAAAGAACGCCATTCCTTCATTTATTTTTGTAGGTTGGATTTAATACCCCAAGTTACAGAGTGTGAGTTTTTAATAGACTTCTTTTACAATTGGAATGGCAGGCAAATAAAAGGAAACATAAAAAGGGTCATTTGTTTCTGGAAGTTTTACTGCTTCATTTACAGATACAGTAGTTCATGGAAGTGTTAAAAGAGAATACCTGATCTATTTTAGGTGTGCTATATATTTCAGCTTCTCTCTTATTCAAAGAAATTAGTGGAAATAGCAATCAAGAAAAAAAAGAACTTAACATTTTATTAGTCTGGTCTCCAATATTTAATAACTAAGAGCTTAAGACAGTTTTCTGCCTTACAGAAAATGTGCCAATTTACTTTGCTAATAATTTGCATGACTTAGGGCCAAACTACATGTTATATTACATCTATTACAGAGCTATTGTTCTGTTTTTCCTTTAATTAAAGGCATTGAATGATAATTATTGGGGGAAAAGCAGCATGGGGGAGGGGAGACATATGTTGCTACCCAGGGTCATTGGAATGGAAATGCTTGCTCTCACACACTCCTACCCATGAAATTTACTATCCTCCAATGGTCCCAGATGTGGATGGAAGAATGGGGTGAAATGTACTTTGCAATATTACCAGCTTCACTTTGTTTGATTAGCAGGTTTTTAAAATTAAAACAAAGATGAAATATAACAGATGTAGATGCTGCATTCTTCATTTAAGAAACAAAAAAATGAAATGCAGAGGTCTGGGATGTTCAGAAGGCAGTACGAATGATCAGCATAGCAGAAAGATCCTTTCAGTAGTGAAATCTATGATCCAGAGAGGTGATGGCTCACTTTCATAGTGAATGTTCAAAGCAAAGAGATTCTTTTATTTGGATTCCTGCACTAACTAGGGAATTGAATTCCATGCCCTAATGACCCTTCCAGAGCTCTGGTTTTATGAGATTAAATTTGATTTCATTTCATTTTAATATTTATGCTCACCCAGTGAGCATTATATTAAATATATAATTATAACAATATTAATACTCAGTGTCATCAAAATGGTGACCACCTGTTTACATTTCAACAACAAATTCACCAATGTCACCCCGAAGACCTACCTGAATAACAACCTACTCCCTTATGATCATTACTCCAAATACATCTTGGAGTAACTTTGGATCGGACATGTCCACCAAAATCAATACTAGGAACAACTTACTCCAGAAGAGGATCAAGATGGGGAGTCTCAGCCTCTGCTCTCAGAACATTAGCACTAGGATTGGTCTACTCCACAGCTGAATAATGCATTCATGTTTGGCTTAATAGCTGCCACACTACCAAGATCAGTGTTAGACTAAATGATACAATGAAGATCATAAGTGGTTTCATAAAATCTGCTGCTACTTGCTGGCTCCCTGTCTTGAGCCACATTGCACTACCAGTTCTATGAAGGCAGGAAGCCTTAGTGAAGGAATACAACAAAATTATGAGAAACCCACATCTTTCTGTGTACGCTGATCTTCTTCATCTATCAATTGGCAGGCTTAAATCCGGGAAGCCCTCTCTGGCACTCGCTCAACAGCTGTCTAACAACTTTGACATCAACACATAGTGGAAAGCTAAATGGGCTGCTGAACACCCGGATACAGGCAGTAACATAGATGACCCTACACAAAAGGTGTCAGGTTTTGACCTTCCTTGCCAGCATTGGTCAACTCTGAACAGGACCCATACCCAACATGGCGTCTGCCAGGACTCATTGTTTAAGTGGGGTATTGTCTCTACCCCACAGTGTGATTGTGGTGCTCCTCGACAAAATATCCATCACATTGTGTCCAAATGTACATCGAGAGCTTACACCGGCCTAATGTCTGATTTTTTTCAACATAGACACCCTGTCCTTGAATGGCTGGGTGGACTAGACATTAACATTTGAACCACTATAAGTCCATGTATTTGCCATAGACTAAATAAATAAATAAAGTTAATGCTCACCATCTTTTTAGTGTTTTTCTATGTATCACATTAAATTTTATAATTTTGAGTTGAGCTACAATGCGCAAGACATTGAATTGTTGCAATGGTCCAGAAACCCCAGATTACGTATCTATGTTTATTTGGTATACCTAAGTTCCTAATATAATATAACATTAGCCTTCCTATGGCATGAAGAGGCACAATTGAAGTTGGCAGTTGCCTGATGACTAGTTCACCACATCTATCAGGTCCTACTAATTGCACCATCTCCATTGTTTAATCCTGGGCTGATTTCTGGTTAAGAAATGCATTCCAAACTCAATTGTGCAACATTTTAATATCTCAGCAATGTGCAACAAGACGACCAATTCTTGAAGAATGCATTGCTGAGAAAGCTAAACAGAATATCAAACTATTGTACTTTATGCCAGCTATCACTATTCTTCAGGAATGCAGATAAGAAATGAAGGACAACATTGCTCGATCAGACTCCACCAATTTCCTTCCTACAATGGCCAGCCAGAGTTTCTGGAAAAGTCCAGATAAATTTAATAGTTGTTTCTTCATTGCTACTTTTCAGCAATGCGTATTTTGCCTCCAAATATAGAGCTTCTATTTGGTTTATGCCACGATAATAAGTTTCAATCTTTCCAGTTATTTCGAGAAATTAAAAAAATGTACAATATTATATGAAAATATACTGCTTTTCTATATTTGTGTGTTTAGTTATAAATGTAGTTGCTGATTTGTTATTCATCTATTTTATGCATAGGATTTATGTCCTCTTCTCAGCTTGACAAGGAACTGATGAGCCAAGCAGGCCGCCTTTTCTTCATATCATTCTCAGAGTTTTTTTGTCATGATACAATGGCAGGTATTGTCATACAGGAGCAGCAGGCTACATGAATGGAAGCCTTGTTAACAATCATAGTAGTCTGCTAAATTTGGGCTGCAATCTGATTAGTTTGTGCCAGAACAGAATTGGGAAATTGTATGGAAAGCTGTCCATGTGAAACAAAAGGAAATATTATTTCCCTTTTCATTACTCTATCATTAACAAGCTGTTCATTGCTAAAAAGAGAGGTGGTATATTTGATATTTGGCTGAAAACCACTCCCACTCTCTTAGGAAACAGCTGTATATTGCTCAGGATTGTCAACAATGACTGGCACTAGCTATGTAAGATTACAGGGATGTGTGTGTGTGTGTGTGTGTAGGGGTGATTTTCCAGCTCATCAGCCTGAAACTCATCTATAAGAGATTGCATCTGGAATATTCTCCAGGTAAAGCAGATGGTTCCTTACTGAGCTGGAGCTTCTTAGGAGACCTACCAAAATAATTCTGTTTACCTTGGATGCATTGAGAAGACTCTGTACATGCCCAGAAAAACATTTCCTGATCTGTCCATCCATAGATGTCAAAGCTAAGCCTGGAATGAAAATGAAATTCTACTGTAAGTTGATTCCTGTCTTGAATTAAAGTTTGTGTGTCTATTTGAAAATGTTGTTCATTGTGAAACCACTTGCATCCAAGAAAAGAAGCTACAATCTTCCAAAGGACTAGCTTCTAAGTGAACATTTCCTCTTTTTTTTTCTTTTTGTACACAAAGGAGCAAGGTTATATGTATTTTGAAGGGCAATTAATTGTAAATTCTTACGGCTAAAAGATTTACTTGAGGTTCAGCAGCATAATAATCTGCTGGGCATTTGCTATTAATCATGGTTGTTGGCTCCTGTCTCTGCTAATTAGTAGACTAACTTATTATTAAGTCTCTTAAAGATTATATGAGATCTGGGCTGTGTTACAGAATTGCTGCACTTGTGCATTTCATTGCACAGTGACAATCCCTGGTGTAGATTGTCCAGATTTGCTTTATTTTTGTGGCTTTGGACAGTTCTAATCTACATCTGACAAGAGCAGATATGTATCTCTCAATATCCACTCTACCCATCCATAATTATAAATGAAGGCTTCTTATTGTGCAGCTTATAGTATGTCAAATCAATCATTTCTGGCACACTGAATAAAGGTCTCTGAGCTCAATAATTCAAAATGACTGGTACAGTAGTAAGTGAAGTTTGAAAAAACAGTAGACAAGTTGATTAGAGCCTTTGGAGATACATGCTCTGAATAAAAGGATAACCTTTGTGAACTTTGAATACAAAGCTTTCAAATGAATTTCATATGAAATATGGGGGCATGGTGAGGCACTGTTCAGGAGAACTGATTAATTGAGTCACAGTGCTTTGTAAACCTTGACAGTGCTGAAAATGCTATTGATATGCTGTGTAGCCACACCAAGATGAGAAGATTGGCAGAAAAGGCAAGACTGAGAAGGCACAAAAGAAGCTCTGTTGCACACCTCTAGTTTGAGTGAAATCTAAAGCCAGGATTGAGAGATATTTAACTGGTGAACACTGTTACAAATGGTGAGTATAAATCTGTTTCAGATGCAGTAAGTGTTTTAAGGTGTGCAAATAGAGGTTTCCGGAGGGAGGTCAACCTGAGAAGCCACCTGGCCAAGGCTGTATCCATCAACATAACATCCAAGCTGAAATAATGAAGAGTACTCATTTTCATCATATTTATTTTTAATGCCAACATTTCTCTCGTCACTGGTTCTCTTTTGGGGGAAACTACCAATGACAAATATAGATGCTACTCCTTACTCTACAATCATACTCAGTGGCTAGGATCTACTCTATAATAAAACAACCACTACATTGAGGTAGTCCTCAATGTATGACAGTTGGGACCAAAACCTCTGTTGTTAAGTGATGGAGTCATTAAGGGGTTTGTGCCCAATGTTGTGACCTTATTTGCCATAGTCATTAAGTGAATCACTATGGTTGTTAAATAAACTATGCGGTTGTTAAGGGGCTCCAACTTTTCCCATTGACTTTGCTTGTTGAATATCCTTTGGGAAGGTGATAAATGTGAGCCTGGGATACTGCAACTATTGTAAACACATGATGGTTGGCAAGTGTGCAGTTTTTGATCACATGATCACATGTGACAACTGTCCCTGTGTGAGGATCGGTCATGAGTCACTTTTCTCAGCACCAAAGTTAACTTTGAATGGTGGTTAAAGGAATGGTCATGAATTGAAATCTACCTGTACTTTCACATCTAATCTCAGAAGGTGGAACCACCAAGTAAATTTTGTCTGGTACAGTTTAAGTACAATTGGGTAATACTTGGATGGGAAAAATAATTATTTATTTATTCCTTAGTTAGCGCAGGAAAGTTTATCTTGCCTCTATTACTTTATAAATAACTCAAAGCAGCAAATATATCTAATACTCCCTCCTCCTTTTTTTCCTACAGCAACAACTCTTTCAGTTGGGTTGGGCTAAGAGAGAACAACTAGCCCAAAGTCACCTAGCTAGCTTTCACCCCTAAAGCAGGACTAGAACTCACAATCTCCTGGTTTCTAGGCCAGCACCCGATCAGTACACCAAATTGGATCTCTACCAAATGCCCAAAACTATTGGCTCCACTGAACAGTATAAAAAGACCATTTCTCCCAAAGACAATGGCACACCAGTTTGGTTTTGAGGCCAAGGAAACTACATGGAAACATCTGTGAAGTCACAAGAAGTTGAGCTCATCTTAACAAAATATGTACTGGATTATCCTCCCTTGTCATTTATAGGAAAAAAAATAGTAAGGTTGTGAATTATGCAATATTTCTAATTTTAAAAAGTGTGTTGTTTAAAACAATTCATTTTGTCCTGTTTGCATAGCTAGTCACTCTTTAGTACTAACAAAAAGCAATTATGAAAAAAATCAGTTTTTGATTCAGAGGAAGCAAAACTGTTGTAATTGAGGTTTAAATGTTTATGCAAGGTCACATTTCTATAAGTATTGAAATAATGAAGAAAGGACATCAAACATATGTACTGTGTTCCTGTAATGTGGGAAAACCTAAATTTGAGAATAATCATTCAACCATTTAAATCCAAAT
>JANHJO010001482.1:64196-74956 GCA_032468235.1 Pseudoxyrhopus heterurus | reverse complement strand
TATCTATCTATCTATCTATCTATCTATCTATCTATCTATCTATCTATCTATCTATCTATCTATCATCTCTCTATCTAAGTACTTTGGATTTTTAGAATCTTTTAGATATACAGTACGGTGTGTAATCAACCATTTTACAATGTTTTTAGGTAATTTGTCTCTTATATTACCATTGGTGGCATCTCAATTTTGGCCCTATTAATTCCTAAGTATTAAGCCAGTTGGGTTAAAGCATCAGGCTAGGAACTGGAAGACGGTGACTTATAGTTTTGTTTTAGGCATGAAAGCCAGCTGGGTGACTTTGGGTCAGGTACTCTATCTCAGCCCAATCCACCTCACAAGGTTGTTGCTGTGGGAAAATAGGAGGAGGAAGGAGTGTTAGGTATGTTCATCACTTTGAGTTATTTATAAAAAATAAATGCATGATAAAAAATAAATAATAGGTGCACATGCAAATTGAAATTACTAATTTGTCTATTCCAATTCTTTCCAATAATATATCTCTCCCTACTCTCCCTCCCAAATTAAATTCTGCTATGATATGAAGATCAGGTATTGAAATAGCCTGAGTGGGAAACTAAGGCAGTGGTCCCCAACCTGTCTGGCTTTGTGGACTGGCAGCGGCAGCAGTGGTGGGGGAGAGGAGATGGTACCGCAGGAGCAACGGGTGACCATGCTCGTGAGCGCAGATCCTTTTGTGCAAGTGGTGAGCTTACACAGCCTGGGACCCCTGTATTAAGGGAATACTTTGGATTCATGTAAAATTATACAATATTTTATATTTCTCTGCTCAATTTGGGTTGCCTTCTTGTTCCTATTTGGGCCTACATGGATTCTGTGGCTTAGTGAGAATGACCTGCAATTTAATTTCGCATTGATAAGTTAAAGTTGAATCCTGTCATAGGTAAAGGTAAAAGTTTCCCCTATCCAGTCATGTACGACTCTAGGGGGTGGTGCTCATCTCTGTTTCTTAGCTGAGGGAGCCAGCATTGGTCAGCATGACTTTATGCTGAGAACACTGTTACCTTCCCACTAAAGTGATACTTATTTATCTATTCACATTTGTATGCTTTCAAACCGCTTAGGTTGGCAGGAGCTGGGGCAAGTAATGGGGATTCATCCCATTACATGGCACTCGGGTCTTGAACCCAGAAAGGGCAGTCATGTTGTAGAGGGTTCAGACGTATTCTTATAAACTCCACAAGGTAAGACTAGAACTAATAGGATGAAACCTTAAGAATATGAACATTAGGAAGAACATTTTGATGGTAAGAACTGCAGTCAATAGAATAAGTCACTACATGTACTTCTTTCCTTTCACTGGAGATTTTCAAATAGAGGTTTGATAGTCATTTACAAGACTGATATAGTGCATCTTACAGTGTAGAGTAGGGTGGATATGATAATGATAATGTCCCTTCCACTCTTATGATTCTATGAAAGTACACATTTGGGGAACAAATTAGATACCTGGATTTCTTTCTGGTTTCCATTTTTTTCCATTGTTGTTTTATTGTTTTTCTGAGAATCTATTTCACTTTAGGGGTTGCTTATATGCAAGCATGGGCTGTCACTCAATGCCTAAGAAAGTGCAGTATCATTTGGATTGTAGCGTGGGTTGTATATTAATAATGTGCTTGAATGGCTTTAACTGTTGAGTTGTGACAACTCTAATCTATTCTAGGTTTTTTTGCTCCCTTTTAATATGTCTTTCCTGGGAATTGATGTGACTTTATAGATTGCTTACTGATTTGATTAAAAGCCTGGCTTAATTTCATCAGTTGAGCATCTCAGAGCAAATGCATAGATTCTAGTGATACTTGTTTGTTTTCTCAATGGAAGCATGGGGCTGTGCATTATGATCTGTAGGTTTCCTGTATAACATGACGTTTATTGTCTATTGTTAATTTTGTGTGAGGTCAAGAAAGTGAACTTGTTCTATAAATAGGTCAAAACTAAAGTTAATTGTGCAGTGTAAGTTAAGATTACAGTGGAATTTAATGAGAGATTCAAGTAAATGACAGCCTCTTCCCAGCCATCCTTAAGTCCCATAGATAGAATTCTAATCCCTGTTTTCTTCTAGTCTCATTGCCTCTTCTCTTGAAGTTCTTTTCATCTTTGTCCAAGGCCATTTGTACTTTCCATAAACAGCAGTAAATCTTTTGATCTGATCTGGTGGGTTTTTATCCTGGAGTTAGATTTAGAGATAATAAGTAAAATTTATTTGCCTAGAAAAGAATAAATGTTGGTAATCATGTTAATTTTGAAATTTGGAGCAAAATAAAGAGAGGTAATTGTGAGCACACATTTGAAGTGGTTTTGTATTCTGGGTAGCATTCTAGCAGAGACAGTTGTAGAGGCGCATTATATATCAATCATGCTTTGTGTTATTTTTATCCAGCTGCACTCCAAGCTCTAAAACGAAAGAAGAGATATGAAAAGCAACTTGCTCAAATAGATGGCACACTCTCCACAATTGAATTCCAGAGGGAAGCCTTGGAAAATGCTAACACCAACACTGAAGTGCTCAAGAATATGGGTTTTGCTGCAAAAGCAATGAAAGCTGCTCATGATAACATGTAAGATATCCTTCTCATTGGTTTTCTGGAGGGATGAGTACAAAGCAATGATAATGATCTACATTGTTTTGGGCTTGATTAGTGCAAGCCACAAAAAAATCAGCTTTTTAAAAATTTCAAAATTGATCCAGGGAAAATAGATCATGAATCTTAGAATTCAGATTCCACACCCCCAAGTGTCTGAGTACTATAAAGCATTGTGAAATTGCAGCATTACTGAATAAGGCAAAGAAATGCTAATTTTGCTTAATAATTACCAATCCCTTTGTTTTGGAAAAATTCGAACATTTATTATAGCTCATTTCTGGGATTATTTATTAATAAATGCATTCTATTTTGTATACTGAAATCATTTTTCATGTAGCATAAAAGGCATTTCATTTCTTTGATCTCAGTTTGAATTCTAACTGGAATAAATCCTTATTGAATTGCAAGTAATTATAGTAACTCATCTTCATAAACTGCTAAGTCTAATATTAAAATAATTTAAATTAAATTAAAAGAACTTAATTTAAATCAGCGTTGAAATGATTTCAATATAGGTTTCCAGAAATGCCTGGTAGTTTTAATTGATATCCAAGATATTACCTGAATGGATGAACCTTATCAAATTGGTCTCTTACAGGGATATTGACAAAGTAGATGAACTCATGCAAGATATTGCAGAACAGCAAGAGTTAGCTGATGAAATTTCAACCGCTATCTCCAAGCCTGTAGGAATTGGTGAAGAATTTGATGACGTAAGAATAAATAACTAAAAATAAGTTCATTCTGTGTCAGACATACAGTGGTTAGGAAGCTCAGTGATTTAAAATACTGTGATAGAGGGCTAATTACTCATGAGTGATGGATTATGATGGTTTAGAAAACATTGGACATGATGATGTGGTCACCTGTTAAGAACCACAGTTGTTAAACCATCCTCACTCTTCTTAACCTCTCAGTAGCCTTCATCAAACATGGTATCATTTTGGGTTGGCTACAGGGCCTAGGGCTGGGCATCACAGTTATGTGCTTATTCGTCTCCTTTCTCCATGGCCAGTGTCACTTGGAGGTAATAAGAAGTGAGAAGTCCAGCTCTCAACAGTTACCTTCTTGTATGCCACAGGATTTGATACTTTCTCCACTTCTTTTTAACATCTTCATGAAGCTGCTGGGCGAGATCATCTGTCATCATGGGTTGAGATGTCAGCAGTACGCTGACAATGCCCAACTTTATATTTCCACACTTGGTGATGCACATGATGCTGTTGCTTCCTTCTTGCGATGCCTGGAGGCTGTGAGGGCCTGGATGGGGGACAAGGAACTTTGACTGAACCCTAGCAAGACTGAATGGCTTTGGGTGCATGGGGCCCCGAGACCCGGTACTTTGTCAGCTTTAACTCTGGATAGGGTGGCACTGCCCTAGATGGATTTGGTCTGAAACTTGAAAGTTGTCCTGGACTCGCAACTCCTCCTCAAAAAGCAGGTGGTAGTTGCGGCTAGGAGAGCCTTTGCGCAACTTCAGGTTCTGTGCCAGTTGCAGCGTTTCCTGGATCAGGAGTCCCTGCACTCAATCATTCAGGCCATAATCATCTCACCATTGGACTATTGTAATGCACTGTACATGGGACTATTCTTGAAGAGCATTTGGAAGCTGCAGCTGGCACATAGTGCGGCAGCACGAATAGTTCTTGGGGCCCAAAGAATAACCCATGTAACACCAAAGCTTCACAGGCTGCATTGGCTGCCAGTTGGCTTCCAGGTACAATTCAAAGTGTTGGTAATCATCTTTAAAGCCCTTCACAGCATGGGTCCAGGCTACTTGAGCGACTGTCTCATCCCATTGGGGTCAGCCCACCCCACCCATGCCGGCAGAGGAAGCATGCTGTGGGCCCTGTCAGCCCGAGTATTCTGGTCGGCAGGGTCCAGGAGAAGACTATTCTCTGCCATTATGCCTGCGCATAATGCCATTATTATCTTGCTTCCTGAGTAAGGTTGGCTCCAACTTTCCTGACCTTCTGTAAGAGCCTAAAGGCCTGGCTCTGCCAGTTATCTTGGGGCTCCAATGCCGGAGCATCATAGTGGAAGTGGCTGATAACAACAGATCTCACCTCCTCCCCCATTCTGCTCCTGCTCTCCTCATCTTTAATTGAACTGTAATGTTTGACTTGTATAAACGTAATGTTTTTACTATATATAATTTTTATCTTTTATAATTGTAAGCTGTTCAGAGTTGCCCTGTGGTAAGATGGATGGCCAATAGATGTTATAAATAAATAACTATAAATAAATAAATAAATTATTGTTTTATATTGGAAATTGCCCTGAATTACTGTGGAACTGGACAGTGCTCAAATCCATCAATCAAATGGTGAGACTGAGAAAATCCAGTTGCACCCAGTGGTTCATAAAAATACATTAAAACTATTTTTCTCATAATACAATATTAGTAAATGTGATTACAGATACAAGCAATGAAAATTTTTCTCACTTGTTCCATTACAGGATGAGCTTATGGCTGAATTGGAAGAACTAGAGCAGGAAGAATTGGATAAAAACCTGTTGGAAATCAGTGGTCCAGAGAATGTTCCACTACCCAACGTGCCCTCTATAGCTATACCTTCAAAGCCTGCTAAGAAGAATGCCTTCAGTTATTCGTGTTAATATATGGAACTTTATTCATAGTTTAGCAAAATAATCCATGGAATCTAAATACGTATTTTATCTCATGTTCACTTGTTTGGCTTCCAAAGCTTACAGCTAAAGACATTACTTAGATGATTTATCTTCTCTCTTACAGGTGGCCAATATTACTAAACTCATTTCAGCCAAACTAAACATCTGAAGCTGTTATTCTTGGAAAACATCTTACAAGGAAAACGGCTTGTATCTGAAGTTTGCCAGGCAAGAAAAAAAGAAGTGAAGCAAAACAAACCATCATATAGTTATATTGTGGTTGCTGCTGTTGTCCCTTCAATGCATAAATTCTGCGCAAAAAACAACATGGATTTAAAAGCTCAGTGGTAATCCCCATATCCTACTGCAACTGAATCAAAGTATGCATGGTTAGTGTCATAAATATCTTCCCCAGTTTAGTCATTTTCTTTCCCTTTCTGTTGATTTCTAGATACCATATCTTAGGTTTGTGTAATTGTGTAGACTCAGATTGTTACACTTTTTTGTTCTGCAAAGCACCATGTCCATTATGGCAACCATTTTCACTGTAGTAAACACACAGCGTCTGTCCTTTCCTTAACAATATAAGTTTGGCTGTTCAAGTATAGTTTCTATTTTATCAGCATATTGAAATATCCCAGAGAGTATCTTTCTGAGAACTGTGGAATATTACTATTGCTTCTTTAATTCATTTGAATTCCTTCTTTGAAAAGCTACAAAGCTGTCTCTTAGCAGTAGCTACCCGAAATGCGTACCTCGATATTACTGTAATGGTCACATGCCCTCATTGTTTTGCAGATGACAAAGTACTGAAAATAATTGAGGTGAACTTTACAAATGCTGGAACAGCAATGACAAGAGATTAGGGCAACTTTGCAAGCTAAGGGATAAACAATTAAATACAAAATGTTCCCTTGCACCTGGAATGGTGAGGCAAGTCCAGTGTTGAAATACCTCCTGCTAGGAACTGTTCTGCACTCTTCTGTATGCCTAACCATATGCATAATTCTACAAAATGAGGAGAGCTCTTTCTCAATGCAGTTAGTCCTCAACTTACAACCATTTGCTTAGTAACTATTTGAAGTTACACTGAAAAAAGTGACATGACCATTTTCCACACTTACGATCATTGCAGCATCTCTATGATCATGTGATCAAAATTTGGACGCTTGGCAACTGGTGTGTATTTATGATGGTTGCGGTGTCCTGGATCACTTTATGCAACTTCTGACAAGCAAAGTCAGAAAAGCAGATTGACTTAACAACCATATTACTAACTTAGCAACTGTAGTGATTCCTTAACAACTCTGGCAAGAAAGGTTGTAAAATGGGACAAAACTCACTTTACAAATGTCTTGCTTTGGGTTCAGTTGTGGTTGTAAGGTAAGGACTACCACATCAGTTTCTTAAAGGAAATACTTGTAGACATGCTCTGTGGAGTTAAAATTTTGTTTACTCTATTTAGCTGTTTCTGGTATCAACAAGGGGCTAAAGAAATAGTTAGAAATGGACTTCAGTTATGGTTAGAGTGAAAAATGGACTCCAGTTATGGTTATATAGTTTCTGTTGGAAATAAGGGACAGCTTTTTTCTCTTCTGAATGAAAAGTTTTGGTCCACATCAAACATTTCTCTCTCTTTCAAGACGACAGGCCACCATAACTTTCTAGAATACCCTAACACCCTTCTCTTGAATCTTTGAAGGCTTTGTTAAGGGGCAACATGAATAATCAAATGTGTATAAATGGAAATCGAGGAAGATGTGTGTGGGAGGTGGATACCTGCAATGACTTTACCTCCTGATTGTTAACATTTCTGAAAGACATTATCATCTAGTCTATGCTGACCTTGGCTAAAATCCAAGGACATGGGAAGGACATTTCTTTGGGGATTCAGTTATAATGGACACATTAGTTACCTCTCTTGCAATATTACTTAGAGAACCATTGTCATGAAGATTTGCATAGGCCACTATCAGACATTAGCATAAAATGGACATGTGTTAATAACATTTACAATTTGTAGGGATCACTTCTAAAATTTCTTAAGCATTGATGATGTTGATGTTTGTTTACCTGCTGCCACCAGAGGTCTGAGCCATGAGAGGAGAGAGATAGAGAACTATGACAGATGAACTGGCAGCAGCAGCCATGGCTAGAAGGAAGAGATGTTATCAAGACAGTACATTTCTGGAATCATTGGCCAAACTCTTCATCACCAATAAAAGGGTTGCAATCAAACCAGAAATAGCTAAGGAATCCCAAAATACTTTAGTGATTTTTTTAATGGAAATGTATCCTCTCCACTAGAGTAATACCAGAAACTGCAGTATCACCAAATAGATACAAAATGATCCCAGATAGTGTTTGTTTGTTTAATTTTTATGATCTGGCACTGAATGGTAATAAACATTTATATGTACATCATGATTCACATTTAGTAATGGGTCCATATACACAAACAGTTCAAAATCTCCATGTATAAACACATTCTCTTGTGTGGCTGTACATGTTTCGATGTACATATTATTTGAATACAATATATTGTCCCCTGTACAATTTAGACTTCAGTCTTTTCTATTTCTCCTACTTCTTCTTTTAGGATAACAACAACAACAACAAAATTCTGTGAATGGTTAGGTTAAAAGCTTTATCAAGAAACTGTATATAACTTCTGGGAGTCCTCTGGGAGTTGGGCGGCATATAAATACAACAAAATAAATAAATAAATAAATAAACCTTGTAAATATTTAGGTTACCATCACCATAGACTACGTTCAACAGACCATATAAAGGTTGAACAATGATTGATTCTGATGCACAGACAGAAGCATTGTGAAGTCAGTGCTTGATAAACTGCATATACTAAGTGAGACAATTGTCAGAACTGAAGATGCTTCTCCTGTAAAGGTCAAAGGTATCTTCTGATGAATGGCAATGTTTGCTAATAGATACAAATGACGCAATACAAATGCATCCTAACTCTTCCTCTTTCAGTGGGCCATATGCCCATTTTAACACCTGGTGACTCTGTAGTGTAAGCACAATTGAAGGCTCACGATAGCTTTGTTTTGTTAAGATGTGCTGCTTTTACCTTCCACACAGTTGCCAATTGTGTGTATGTGTGTGTGATTATTGCCCATCTGCTGCCCTTTCTGGCATAGATAGGAAGACAGCATATGGGCCAGATAGCAAGCACACAGAAGGCAGAGAAGTAGGGAAGAAGCTCTTAATATTCCTTTTTCTACCACTTCCTTGACTCTTACTAAACAATTTGAATTATAACTAGGAGATCATTCTCCAGTAAAACTCCCCCCACCAAAAAAAAAAAATTGGGAAAAAGAAGCAGGGTTTTCCTCAGTTTAACCCAGGATGGAGAAGATGGGGAACTGCAAATCAGCTTATCAAATTCTTTCAAGTGCCTCCTGTTTTTCTTATCACTCTTACTTTTTGAAAAACAAGAAAAAACAACAACTATATTTTTTGCTGTTCGATTTTCAGCAGTGTAATTTCAAAGTGTTAAAAGGGGAATCTGAAATCCACAGGTTAGCGACCTCTGGTTTAATCACATCCAATTTTTTTTTCTACATTTTTCATCTAAAATACAAACTTTTATTGAAGAAGCTGTAATGATTGGAAAGCAATTATGTTTGACAAACCTCCCTCCAAATGATGCTTGGATTTTGGTTTTACAATTATGTTTCCCAACTAGACTTTATTGTAAATAAAACAGCAGTCTGTGACTTGAATTGAACGGCATTGTAAAGGATTGAATATAATAAGGATTGTAACTTTCCCATTGAAGTTAAGTGAACTTAATTTCTTTCTTCTATAATGGTATCTAGCCTGGGATTTACAAACCTACAGACTCATTATGGAGGAAAGATAGAATAGCTGTGGAGTAAATAAAGTCCTGAAATACATCAGAAACTAAAATTCAACGTCTTCATTTTCACAGCCGTGAGCCAGGTGCTGCAGAAATAATCAGAACAGACTGTGAAATTGAGGATCATCCCTTAATTTTTCCTCACATAACCCCCCCTCCCCCTTTCATTAATTTATCTTACCGATTTTTAAAAGCCATCACCATAATGTAAGGCCATCACTTCATTATGCATTGAGAAGAAGTGTTTCCTTTCATCTGTCAATCAATTTTCTTTATTGTTTTCAATCTTGTTTTATAAGCAAAAATGAAGGAATTATTTAGTTTACTTCATGTACATTATGTTTAATTTTTATAAATGCTTGGAACAATATTAAAATGAAAAATAATATTGGCATCTGTGGGTCCAGTCTTGAAAAAAATTGATCTTTCTTAAGTACAGAAATAGCATGCATTATTTGCATTTAATTATTTGCCGGAAAGCTACATTTTAGGTTGAACATTTGGTTATATATGATATTAAGGGGAACTATTTATAATAAGGTAAAGTTTCTAATTGACAATATATCATTTAAATTTCTTCAAAAAATATATTCATTTTCCCCTAATATTTTTTGTACAAAGTTAGTATTCATGAAACGTTCTTTTTCAGATCAGTGTCTTAAATATTCTATTTTCAAAATCCTTTATTTCATTTTGAATTAAAAATATATTAGCAATCTATTTACATAACAAAACAGGAAAGACATGGTTTTCATACGCTTAATTTTCCACTGGACCATTTTACAAATCAGACAACATTCTAAGAAATCTTTTGTTGGACCATAATTTATTTGATAAACTAAAATTAGCCAGATTCATACATCATGATAAACCATAATCAATACTTTATTAGTCACAGTGGTGGTATCCATTTGTATGATAAAGCAAATGGCAACAAATATTTTCTGTGGGTGAATTATATCACTTCTATTTGTGACTGTTTTCTCCATGCTACTCAGTCCAGATTACTGTCGAAATGAATGGTTAAATTCTAACATTGCCACACTTTGT
This sequence comes from Pseudoxyrhopus heterurus, assembly GCA_032468235.1. NCBI lineage: Eukaryota > Metazoa > Chordata > Lepidosauria > Squamata > Pseudoxyrhopus > Pseudoxyrhopus heterurus. The sequence goes on along the minus strand of JANHJO010001482.1, from coordinate 64,786 downwards.
TACTGATTACATTTATTCTTCAGTTCATCCTAATGCTTGAACAATAAACATACAGAGTTCTCCAATTTTGACTGACTGACTGACTAATAACTCAATTATGATTAGACATGGCTGATGAAGACTTGACTGTATCTACCTGCAAGGTTGCTAAATTTTTAGTACACATGAAAAAGACTCTAAACACTTTATGTGCTGTAATTATGAACTCTGACTTTTATAATAAACTTCTTTGGAAAAACATGGGAGTTGATTTGCTTACTTTCAGCCTGGATATTATTGTATTCATCAACTATGAACTGAATTTGAAATGTATGGGTCTTTCTTTATTGTTTTAAATGTATGTGGTATTTTAATTGTCCCAAATATGCTTTTTCCAGAGCTAACTGGACTTTTTGGTTTTTGTTTGAAGATGTTTCGCTTCCCATCCAAGAAGCTTTTTTAACTCTGATATGGTATTTTATTGAATGATAGTAACCCCAAAGAGTTGTGTTGGCAAGATGGATACATAGAAATTACATACATACATACATACATACATACATACATACATACATACATACTGTACATACATACATACATACATACATACA
>JANHJO010001479.1:103362-119332 GCA_032468235.1 Pseudoxyrhopus heterurus | reverse complement strand
TGGCTGGATGGAGTCACTGAAGTAGTCGGTGCAAGCTTAAATGGACTCCGGGGGATGGTAGAGGACAGGAAGGCCTGAGGAACGTTGTCCATGGGGTCGCGATGGGTCGGACATGACTTCGCAACTAACAACAACAACAAACCAATGAGGAAGAAAGGGTTGAAAACCAAGACTGAAGATTTTGGAATATATGATTAGTGGGGTCCTTGGTGCTCACTGAGCTCGGTGGGTTTTTTTGAAGATGTTTCATTATCCAAACATCTTCAGTGTTAGTAAGGAGTGGGGTTTTCTCTCAATTTATATTCTAGTGGTTTAGAATTATATTCTAGTGGAATAAATATTCTCCTTTATCGAATATATGATTGAAATGGAGTTTTCTCCTGAGACATTATATTACACATCTGTCAATGTCCAGTGGGTGAATCCAGAAAAAGAAATTCCTGGGACATTATTTTACCAAGAGTATAAACTTTACTGAATAAACCACATTGGCACAGAAGAAGCAAAACCACCTCTGGGCTTCCCACAGAAAAGCAAGCATAGTTTATTCCTCCTTTCCCCACTGGCCACCCACAGTCCATTACATCTACCAATCACCTCTGTTCATTTTGTTATGGGAATCAGCCGACCACTCTGGAACAGCTGCTCAGAGTGTCCTTGAGGTGGAAACAATGTCTCATGGGAACCAACGATGCTTGGATGCCATTCCCTCCACCTTTGTGTTCCATTCCATCCCCACCACCCCTATTCTTTGTCAAGTTGTGAGCGAAGCGGAATATACCATATATACTCAAGTATAAACTGAGTTTTTCAGCACCCAAAATGTGCTGAAAAAATAACCCTAGGCTTATACTCGAGTCATGGGTCTCTCCAGACTAGCACCTTTTGTCTTTTGTGCGACCTCCTTCTGGCCGATTCCCGTTCCTGCTGTAATTTTATTGGTATTTATTTTGATTATTGAAACTTACCAGTAGCTGCTGCATTTCCAGCCCTAGGCTTATACTCGAGTCAATAAGTTTCCAGTTTTCGTAGGTAAAATTAGGTACCTTGGCTTATATTTGGGTCAGCTTATACTCGAGTATATACAGGTAGGTGAAAGTGTGAGTCAGTCTTGTCAACAGCTCTTATTTCCCAAATTAGATAATTTAATTTGCTCAGCTTTCATTTCTTTGCCCTTTCTTTGCATTCCCTATCATGCAACTAATGTGTTCATGAAAAGGCAAGCAAACTTTGATGTGATTATGTGTGGTTCCTTAAAGATTGTTTTTGTATTATGTGTGCATAAACTATGTGGATGCAGCTTGATCTGCAGTTAAAATGGAAAGGAGGGCATTCAGTAATCCTCTTTCAGGAGTCCCAGGATTTGAAAACCAGTCTAGACAAAACTTTCAGTTGAATTCAGATGAATTTATATTTTGTGTGACCCATAATTAGGCTCCAATTTTTACTATATTTTTACAGGTATCATTTATGTATTTATGGAACAGATTATTTATAGTTCAGGATTGAATTGTGGAATCCTTGGTATTCTCTGAGGTTGGTGGTTTTCTTGCAGACAGTTCATTAGCCAAGTAGTTAATATCAGTGCATGATGAGGGTGATTGATAGTTACAATGTGATGATGTTTATTTACAGTATTTATTTGAAAAAATTATATTGCCACCTACTTGCTCAGGCGACTCAAGGCAGCTTACAGGAAATAAAAACACAATATAAAAGAAATAAAATAATAAACCCCCTCCCCATCCTAGCAACAACAACACAATCATACCAGCCATTTAATGGGTTCCATTCCGCTCTGGGTTGTTATCTAGTTGTGTAATGAAACTTCTACTAGAAAACAACCAAACTCAGAGAGAGCACTGAGGACCCCACATTATATATTTGTTTATAAAAATTTTATGGGGACCCATCTGATGAAATGAAAATTTGAGCAGTTCACAACACTGACCTTTTTTTTAAACACGCTTTTCGTTGTTTTGTGACATTTCCTTCCTAATTCGTTTTCTTCTCCCCCTTTTCTCTTGCAATAATGCCACACAGAAATTAACGTTACTGATCTAAACCAAGATGTGTTGACAGTATCAGGCCTTCAAGGGAAAACCAGTTACCACCTGACTTTCAGAGCCTATACAGCTGCAGGATCGGGACCTATTAATACCTTGGATGTGGTTACAAAGGAAAATGGTAAGTAATGAGACAATTAGATGTATGTTCTGCACTTAGGCATTGTCATGAGTTGTTAGAATAAATGGTGTGCAGTCCTCAGCAAGCATTAGACTGAGTTTCAATGTTTGTCAAAGGGAATCATACCATTAATATTGTTCACCACAGTTACTTATGATATTTATTACAATTCCAGGGATTTTGCAATGTATGACTAAGTTGTTACAAAGCTGGTAAGGTTTGTTTTTATGCCTGGTTTCTGGAGGTCTTCAGAAAGGAGCCATTAACATCAGAAAGTGGCAGTTCTGTTAGATTTTCTCTTCAGTTATGGGTTCCACACCTTGTTCCACCTCCTGTTTCTTAGAATTTCTTCTGCTGTCTTCAACAAAAAAAATATATATCCTGGTGCCTCGCCACTTATTGCTTTCTAGTTCTGCTCAGGGTAGGGATAGGGGAATTGCTATGGACTTGCATATAGCCAGTTTCTTTTCTACCTTTTTTGTTGTTGTTTTAAAAAAATGGACAAATGAGGTGGGATGCTGGCTGGCTACCACATTAATTGCTGCAAGTGGAGGAAATGACCCAGCTGGAGGAGCCAATGTGGTATAGTGGGTCAGTGGTTGAACTAAGGTTGGGAAGGCCCGGGTTCAAGTTTAGCTTCAGCTATGGAAGTTCACTAGATGACCTGGGGCTGGTTCAGCCCATCAATCTCAGAATGGTGGTTGTGAGAATTAAATGCAAAAGTGTGAGAACCACAATTAGAGGCAGAGTCTAAATCTATAAATAAATAAAATAGGGGAAAGGGGGAACACGGAATGTGGTTCAGTAGTATAAAAATGGAGATGATGCAGTGGCTTTAAGAAGCTGGACTTAGGAAGGTTGGCAGGTTGGCAGTTCGAGACCGAAGCAATACATGACAGGGTGAGCTCCTGTCTTGCCCCAATTACTGCCAAATTAGCAGTTCAAAGCTTGCAAATGCAAGTAGATAAATAGGTACCATTTCAGTGGTAAGATAATAGTGTTCCACGCTTTCCAAAGAAAGTGTCTTTGGACGACTCTGGCTCCCTCGGTTAGGAAACGATACTCATATGATAGATGAGCGATACTCATCTCACTCCTTAAGTCGGAAACGACTGGACGGGGGAAACCTTTACCTTAGTATGAAAACATCTTGAGGGTTGCAGAGGAAGTGAAGTGAAGTAAGACTACAGGCAAGATTGAATCCAGAATAACGGGTAGGGGTATTTTTTAAGTATTTAAATTTAGCTATGGAAAGAGGAGAATGTTTGTTAAAGACACATCCTTATAAATAGGAAGCTAAAATAAAAGAAAGAGATGGCATTGTTCATTGGTCCAATTCAATGACTCAAACTGAGGTCAGAATGTGAGGTGTGAATTAACAGAAAAATTAAGAATACTGTTTCCAATATAATTGAAAGATGTTCATAAAGCTACTTGTATGTTTTTGAAATTGTATCAGAGCTTTGTCAGTAATCTTTTTGCTTAGTGTCTAGGATGCTATCATTTTTTTTTTGTTAGAAATGTAAAATTTAAATGATAAATGTCTCAGGAAGGAAATTTTTCCAGGTGCTTGTGATATTGCTGCATATTTTTGTTGCTATTGTTGTCTTGACATATTTAATTAGGTAATTTAAATTATAAAATTGTCCCTCAAAAACTAGCAAAGTAGCAATAACGAATAGAGTATTTTAGCTCTCTCTCTGTGCATAAACAGCAGGAGGCAAAATTGCCATTTCCAATCAATTACTTCCATTCCTATTAAACTGTTAAAAGCAACATTGGTTATTTTCTGGGAATTTGACTTGATGTCGAAAGACACTCTAGGAAATTGTCCCGTAGGCTTGATGGAAGTTGTTGACTAACTGAAATATTGCTGTCTTACTAGCTTTTCTCTCTTGTACTTTTCAGCTTTGGGACTGATCATTGCCATAATTATCCCGGTGTCTGTCGTTCTTGTGTTGACAATTGTAACTGGCATCCTCTGCTACCGGAAGAGGGAATGGTAACTTTGGCATCTAGCCATCTTACTTTCTTTTTTCTTCTATAAAGAGAAACAGATTCTGGCATATATTCCTGCATTCTTGCATTAAGCTATTAGATATACTCCAGATGGGATATAAACTTTATGTTCCATATAGGCGAAGATTTATTGATAAAACATAGCAGTCTCAGGGCACACGCTAAATCTCTTGTGCTCCAAAAATTACACTTTCACTGGGCAAGATTTTGGGAGATGCCACTGGAATTTGTGTGGCAACTTTGTGGAGGATGTTGATATAGCCAGACTCAGAATGGCCAGTTGGCTAATGTAAAATAAACCTCTCTATAAGTATTTTTTTGGAAGGGGAGCAACTGCTGAATTTCATTCAAAGCTTCTTTGAATTTAAGGTTTAAGAATATTAAGAAACAGAAGTCTCTATCAATAAAGGAGAATGTTTGTAGTTCTGGGATGAAATGAGGGGTCTCTAGTGCTTTCTGAGCTTAGTTGTTTTCTTGCAGATGTTTGATTACACACACTAGGTAACATCATTGGTGCTGCACTGATGAAATTACCTAGTTGGGGTAATGAAACATCTGCAAGAAAACAACCAAGCTTAGAGAGCACCAAGGATCCTTCAAAAATCTCTATAAATGCCCACTACTCAAGACTCATCTTTGGGAACTTTGAGTTTCCCCAGCCCCACGGGTAGAAAAAACAGGAGCGGGGAAACATGTCTCGTTTTGACCTAGAAAATAAATATTTCAGGAGGTTTGTTGGCAAGTCATAAATTAACATTGCTTCCTTTATTTCAAAAGGATTAAAGAAGTCTTCTATCCTGACATTCCAAACCCAGAACACTCCAAAGCTTTGGATTTCCCAAGAGATTCAGAGGTAATGTGTTCCATTTTACCATTCAAATAATTATCATAAGAATGCTGGTGGATGGGGTGAGGTTGGGGAAGGGCAAGACGGAGAAAAATCTTTCACTTTCAGATTGAGCATGAATGCAAGGACTGAAAAAAGTGTCATCAGCTTTTGAAGAAATGAGTTGGTGGCAGGAGTAACTTCAGGATTTATGGGCATCCATAGGAGGGCAAGGGGCAATGATGGTACATGGGCCAAGACTTCATGACGGAAGGGACAGACATGATGTAGCCTACATATTTTCATAATGACTTCATGTATATCAGTGTTTCTCAACTTCAGCAATTTTAAAATGTGTGGACTTCAACTACCAGGATTCCCCAGTAGCTGAAGTCCGTACATCTTAAAATTTTAAGCTGACGTTTAAAAATACTAAAGTATGTCATGTCATTGTGGCTTCTAACAGATAGCTGTGGAATGATAATAAATGTTTAGCTAATTTTTAAAACCTCTAATTATCAGCTGCTTTTTTCAGCCCACTGAGTGCCTATATGAAATGCACAGGTTTTAATCAAGTAGTTTTACTAGTATGAATAGGCCCATCCACAAATAAACTAGCCCTCGGATTTTTAACTAAAATACCATAAAAATGTACTACCAGTGGATCCTTGAAATTTTTGTATGCTTTTCCCCCCCAATATATTCTGAAGGACTTCATTTGTTTCACATTTTGTATCAATAAATGTTCTTTTCCAGAACAAATATCATTTTAAATTTTCACAACCGACATCTACAGATATATAAGGGTATTTTAAAAGAGTATTACCATATATACTTGTGGATAAGCCCATCCATGGATAAGGCAAATCCAGTTTTGGGATTGTATTGTGAGCCTAACATTCTTGGCTTATCCATGAATATATATGATAAACAGTTTACATTTTTATTAGTTAAGTTAGATCTTATTTGCAGTAGATGCCCAAGTTTGTGAAAGCCTGAGCAGCATTCTTAATTAAATAGCATGTCATTGCTTTTGCGTTTATTGTGTAAAGCAGCCTTCTGCTTTGAACCAGTTAGCTGGCCTGCAGCAAAATAAAATCCCAGGCTTGATGGAAGATGATATAAAATTTGCAATATTTAGTCAGCATTGCACAAAAATCTGGAATGGTTCTAGAATCTCTTTCCAGCCCCTGAAGCTAAAATAAAATATTCATGTAAGAATAAACAATTCAATTTTTTTTGAAAAAGAAAGACAAATCAGCAATAAAAAGAAAAGTGATGTAATTTTCCTTCCACTCCAAAATAATCCAGTTTATTTACATTTGCAAGTGCTGGGTATACCAAGCTTATTTTATTTTCTGATTGTAGGGGAACTCTAATTCTAAAACCTTGGAAATGAACCCATGTACCCCCAGCAACATCGAAGTAATTGAAACCCAGTCCCAGGGTCTGAAGATTGAAGACACGGCCATTACATCACCTGTTATGGAAGACCCTCCTGAAGATGGCTTGGAGACTGAATCAGGGAGCCACATTGTGGTTTCCTATTGTCCACCAATCATTGAGGAAGTCATATCTAATCCACCAGAGGATGAATCTGCGGTGTCTTCCCAGGTTGTTTATATTGATGTCCAGTCAATGTATTCAGCTCCAGTTAAACCAAATGAACAATTAGAAGCTGATTGTGTGGTTTCAGCAGGTTACAAACCACAAATGCAACTCGCAGTTAATAATTTCAGACAGTTGGAGGAAACATCAATGACAGAAGAGGACTCAGACAAGGGTGCAGGCTATAGACCACAAGTGAATGCACCCTCCTGGAATACAGGCTGTCCAGATTCTCCAGAATCCACAGAAAATGTCTCATTTGGGAGCCCTTGTTCGATTAATTCTCGGCAGTTTTTGATTCCTCCAAAAGATGATGACGATGATGATTCTCCCAAAGCTATTAACTCAGGATGGTCTTTTGCTAACTTATTTCACACCAAATCAAATGAGTAAGACATGGTTGCCCTGGAAATAGCTGTTTGCTTGGAACTGGTTGTTAATAGTTTTGGAAGTACTATCTCAGAGCGTTGATTATTTTATTTCGGCTAAGTTGAAAATTACAGTGGACATTTTATAACTGGTAGAGATGCTAATTCACACCGTTTCAGGGAAGGTAGTGCTAAAACCAAAGAGCAGCAATTAGTCTGCAACTACCTTTCAACAGTCTTCTTTTACCCTACCATGGCCCAATGCTGTCAGTCAGATTCAATATTCCTTATTTGTGACTCTATTTATGGCTTCCTATTCTGAGTATGCCAGAGGAAACATAAGCAAATAGAAGCAAAATTTATTTCTGCAGGTATCAAATATGTCTATTAAGCCCCAAAGGGATACATATATGCAGGTGTGTTCAGGATTGAGACCTTGTTGTCTAATCAAGAATATGTTTAAATTTTAAGAAAGTATATTTAGGTCAGCCTTTGTTACAGGAACTTACTGCTTAAAAATGCAGCAGATGGTTGTTACAGAAGCCATACACTACAGGACCCATACACTACAAGTTCATCCGGACACTGAAAGTCCCAGTCACCAAAATGTTACTAGATCACTACAGCATCAAACACTACAGTAGTGAGTGGTGCGGTGGCCTAGAGGTGGAGCTCTTGCCTCACAATCAGGTGGCTGTGAGTTCGATCCTAGGTGGAGGCAGATATTTCTCTCCCTGGGCACGATGAGAATATATCTCCTGAATATAACTCCGCATTGGTGACCGGAAGGGCATCCGGTCTGTAAACACTCAGCTCCATTCAGTTGCCCAGACTCCACCCGGCAAGAGATTATGGGGTCATTAAAAGATGACGATGATGATAAAACACTACAGTAGTGCTGCTGATGGTTTTATGGCATTAGATTTCCAGCTGCTTTGGAGAGCCGTTGTTTAAGGCAGTTTGTTCTCTTTTAATTCCAGTAGAGCCAATTTAGATTGCTTGCCAATCAAAGCTTGCAGTGTTATGTTTATGAGCCTGCTGTATGCATGTATATACAATAATTTTGACTCAGGATACCACACAAGTGTAACACTGATTTTAAAGCTTAGTCAGGTATAGATAAATGTTGGACTTCTAGCATATTTTTTTAATAAATTTTATTTTTCCATACTTTTTAAAAAAAATAGAATACAATGCGTGCTATGTCCTCACCTTAAACCGGAGAGATTATAAACTGCCTTCCTGACATCCCACTTCCTAGCACTGATGTGGATCTAGACATCCTACTGGATATTTGGTTTTTAGGAACACCAATGCCCCAGCTGTGTCTCTTTCAGGAAGAGATTGATGAATGAGACTGTGCCGCAGAGATGTGCAAAATGTTCCATTTACACACATTATTCTATATGCGGGACAGCTCGTTTTGTGAGATTTGTCTCCCAACTGAAATATGCACGTTTTGGATGCATGGACTAAAGCAAAAAAGTTTTTGTTTTTGAGCAAAAAAAACAGTTGGAGGACACAGGGAAAAAGCCACGACATCAGCATGTCATGGGAGAAAGAAAAGGACGATGCTAGGGACATCAGTGGGATATGCCCACTGGTGGCAGCAGTGACTGAGAGAAGGGAGAAAAGGCCATGAGAAGATAGGGATCAGTATGTGTCATATTGGGACTTTGGTGATTTCTGAGAGGGGCAGAAAGGAAAGGGAAATTGCAGGGAAAGAGGCCAGTGAAGAAAGATATACCATGTCAGAAATTATAGAAAGAGCAGAGTGTTTTCCTCATGTCATCCAACTCTTATGTTACAGTCTTCCAAAATCATAAGCTGCATAAATACTATTTGGAATCAGCCTTCCAACAGCTTCTCTTCATCATCTCTGGGGAAAATCCATTTGCTTTGGGGAATGGCCAACTACAATAGTTGTCTCCAACTCTGAATTTCCCTGCACACTTTTACAGGGAGAAACAGTGGAGAGCAAATTGGGAATCTGAGATTGAAATTCCTCTATAAAATACTACCAAGCAACTTAAAACTAAGTCCTCTGGGATACAATCAGGTGGAGTAGTTTTAATACAAATCTTAGCATTTAGAGTGTATTTCTCGCACATGTAAAACTGCAATTGCACACAACTCATTAAATTGATATTTATGCACACTTCTTCTTTGAGGTGCTTAACAAATGTAGCTTTTGTAATTGGCAATTCAATACTTTCTGTGCTTTCATATACTTTCATGTATTTCAAAAAATCAAGCCAAGGATACTGTTTGGTTTCTTCTCTGGGCTATTGAAATCAATATATTAGAAGATTTCCTGAAAAACGTGGAATGGTCCCATTTTCCCCAGGTTATCTTCAACTTAGCTATATTCAAGTTTACCAAATTTGGATAGTCATTTTAAGTCATTTTAACATAAATGGAAGATAAATGGAAGGATGGAAGTTTGATTTAATCTTGAGTTTTCAGAAAACGGTCATATTTATAGTGTGCCTTTAATATATGGGGCTTTTGTTTAATGCTTTGTCCCCTATTCGGTTTCCACATTTATCATCTTTAAAAAGATGTTAATCGTATTTGCCCTCAACTATTATACTTTTGTAAGCCTTTTGAAATCTCTGTTTTCGGAGATAGCAGTTGAGGTATCTGCATTGATAGTAACAACAAATATTTCCAGTCCAAAGATGGGGTGTTGCTTTTACAATTAACACAGTGGCCTTCATTTTCTTAAACTACTTTTACAGCTTTCCAGAGCTTGACAGAATTAGATTTTTTTCTGCCCAAAGTAACTGATCCTGCTAAGCACTGCATGTTTTCAATACTTTAATAAAGATGAAATGTGTGTGTGATGAAACAAATGTAGGTATCCAGGTAGTAAGACATTAATATGTGTATGTCTTTAGTGTAACGCTGGTGTCTTGGAAATAAAGCATCTTTAAGCCCCTTTTCAAGAGAGTGGTCCATCCCAACATATCTGAAATGTGCAAAAGTTCCCAAACCTGTAAATATTTTCCATAAATACCATTCTCCAACCAGGGCACCTTTCAAGATTTCAACACTCAGAATTCCTTGGTTAACATGTTAGTTAGCATGTTAAGAATTCTTAAGGCTGGGAAGGGTTGCTCTATATGGTATTTAAACTTGATATCTTGGAAAAGAGGAGAAGGGAAAAGTAAAGGGAACCTCCATTTATTTATATCGCTCCAGGTTATTTTTATAATATTGCTTAATTTTGTAAGCATCTCTAGAACTTCAGGTGCCAGACTCTGTACTACACATATTGCCTTAATTTGCATGCTTTTCTTTATTAGTTAGACATAAGCCCAGTTCGTTCTCTTGTTTCTGAGAAGTGTGTTGGAAAATCAAACAAAAATCTATATAAAGAACACTATCCATGTTATACCTCACATAAAGGACATAATTGAAATTCTTACCTTATCAGAGAGATTTTGAGAACCTTATATCTAAAATGTCAGAGTTTGGGAAGGGAGATATATTTTAACATTCTTTTGGGTTAGTTTATTTTTTTTTAATGGGAATGCTGCTCAATTGGTTCTGGAGAACCTTTCAGCATTGAGCCATGTGTTTCATGTGGGCGGGAAGGGAGTAATTCTGTTGTTTTTAAAAGAATTTATTTTTTGAAGGACATAATTACATTTAATTCATTATATGTGTGTTGCTATGTATTGACCTATGAGGGAAAGGACTGTGAATTTTGTTTTAGTTGGACTTCTTTTAAAAAAAAATGGAATTGCATTTTTGAAGAATTAGAGTATTCATTTTTAGTAATCCTTTGATATACCTCATAAAAGTGATTTATCAGAAAGAGTAAGCTACACTAATCTTTGCAAAACAGCATTTTCTTATTCATGTGAAGACAGAGATTTACTGGGGAGTGTTCTGTACATTGGTTCTATGCTTTGGAGGTAGAATAGACTGGTAGAGTTAGCCTTTAAATAAATATATTGTACATAAAACCATTGGACTGCCCTTACTAATTAAGAAGCAGGGATTACTACACCAGTGTGCATTATATCTTGGATGTGAGTGCCCATTATTATGTTGTAGCATGCATCATCAAAAGATTTCAAAGAGAATTTTACTCTGGTGCTTGATGTTAACTTTTAAGGACAGTTCATTCCATTCCTGGCCCTGACAATCAGTTAGATGGGCCAGTAAGATGAAGCAAATGGCACAGCACAAGGTGTTGGTTCACACAGTAAACTTTTAGGTATTCTTTAACTGAGATGGCACATCTGGGGGAAAAGAATTGCCTGCCTTTCTTTCTGATGATTCATGTAAGTTAAAATGACCATCCAAGGGCTAAATTAAGGATGTGGAAGCTGCCATACAGCCATATCCAGATACCTTTGCAAGCTGTTTGCTCACAGATTTTTCTTGCAAAAGAAAAGATAAACAGAGAAAGAGGCACCTGACTTCTGTTAGAAAATGGCTTTTTGAAAGTTTTGATCTTTCTCAAAAGTATTCTTCTATACAATGTCCATTCCTCTCACTAAGGCTTGAGGGATGTTGATGGATATTTTGCTTCAAGCCCTTAGTGATCACGGACACTCGAGGATTCTGGCTGGGTCTGTGGAATTCAATAAACTATTCTCCATAGAATCCTTGTGTTTCTATACTCGGTATTTGAAATGAGGCTTCAAATTAACCGTATTCCAAATCATTGGCATGTTCAGATGTAGAGATTTAAAAAAAAAGATTCCTGGAGCAGATTTAGAATGATGACATCTCGGTTCAATGAACAGTTGCACTTTTCTGGAAATGTGCATGTGCAAAGTAGCATTGTGTCATCAGTTAAGAGTGAACTTCCTGTTCACTGGGGTGATGTTGAACAGCTCTGTGCTTTTTATGAACCGAGTGAGCCACCGCAAAATGGTACATGCTTCTCTTCCAGATCAGAAGGATTTTGTTGGTCAGCAGATCTGTCCTTGTGGAATGATTGGTTGAATGTTTGCAAACTACCACCCGGTTCCAGTTTCGGTGTCCGGGTGTGTGGGTTGTTCACTCTATGGTAGCATGCAGAGATTTTTGTTATTTCTTGCCGTTTTTCCATGAAGTCATATGGTCTTGATTGAGGGCCTTCATTGCGAATGTGAAATCTCCTGCAGTGAGATGAAACACAGACAGGAAGGACTTGTAGAGGGGGAACTGCTGGGCAAGTGCTGAAGTGGGGTTGGGGTGGGTTTGGGGAACATTCTTCAGAAGTTAATTGTAGATAAAGAAATAAAGCTTATATAATATATAATTGTTTTATAGCTCAATACATTCTGAAGGTTTTTATTCAAAATCTTGCAGCATATCAAACGTATAATATACATAATAAATGTGAAGTTAATCTCAGTGCTTATTGAAATATTAAATAACCAGTGTAATATTGAATCAACTGGAAGACTCAATGTTGCTTAACTTTCTTATATTTTCCTCCTCGAGCAATTTTATTTCTTTTTTGCTTCTAGTCTGTGTAAAATGGGCTACTGATTCTGGCCCGTTGGTGCCAGACAGCTCAGGTATGTTAAAATGTAGGTTAAAGCATTCTACTCTTCTTAATTCTACTGTACATATTTAACTGACAAGACTGCATTTCTGAAAAAAAAAATTCCATTGCACCTTGTTCACTCACAGATTAACAGTTGTACTGAAAGACACGATCACTTTGCAGTTGAGGAAAATTCCCGTTAAGTCTTTAGGACAAACTTAAATACATAAATATGAGTTTGCATCCAACTCTTTATTAAAGCAATGCATCTTAAAACCAAAAGGGTTCGATAGGACTTTCCCATTTCCTGTGTTTGTTGTGCTAAACCCCTCTGAGTAGACGTGCACAACATATCTATGGACTGAGGCCAGTGTTGTGTAGACATCAATATGAGCAAAACAACAATGTAGAAGCTATATGATTCCTAGTAAAGCTATCCAAGCAGATCCATCAAGTGAGTAATAACTTTAGGGATCAACAAGGAGGAAAAGAGGAGGAAATATTAAACTATACAAGTAATGTAGCACTAATGCACTAAATTTGGAATGAATATGAAGCTAATATGCTACCATATAGCCCGACAGTGCTTATCCCTATAATATGCATGTATTAAGAATATTTGCCAGAAATACTGTCATGAAGTTTAATAAATGTATTTTCTTACCCTTTAAAAGTGTGAATATATGTTTTTTTTTTCTTATTCATTTGATTTGGTTTTGTTTCTGCCTCTGTAATCTTGCAGTTTTTACTCAATAAAAGCATATTGTGGGATACCAGGCTTTCAATAACATTGTTGTGGCACTAATTGCTTCTAGTTGTAGCCTGCATTTCTTCTTCAAGTCAACTAGCTCTAATCCAAACATTTCAATGATTTCCAAGTAAATGTTTTGCTTGCCATGACTACAAAGCTATTATGATCATCATCGATGATGGCCGTCTTCAGAAATGCTTCCTGACCTTACACAAAGCCAGAACCACATTACACAAGAGCTGGTCAAGGGAAATGAGGTAACCCAAGGTGGCATCTACTTAACTCTTAGGATGGGGATGGTTGTTTTGTAAGGCACTTGTGAGAAATGTGTTGCTTAAACCTTCATGAAAGTGAAGTGAATCCTGGTATCCAGGACGTCTCTTCAAAAAACATAGATGGGAGTGCGGGAAGCCAGATATGCCAGTGCAATGAAATGTTCACTCAATCCTTGGCCATCTCAGGCATAAAATCTCTTACTTAACCTATTTATTTACTTGTCCTTCATAAATAAACTTCAAAGGCCAATTCATTTTCTTTTTAACTGAATAAAAATTGGTGGGAAAACACAGGTTAATTTTTCTGCATGGAGCTATTTTCAAGGGAAGTGCATAAGAAAACTACAATTGCATGCCTAGGTAAGATTTTGAGCTTCTTGATTGATTTTGCATTTGTGACCATCGCAGAAGTTCAGAAATTGCATAACTTCTCTTCTAAAAGCAGACAATTTGAAGGACCCTTAAAATTATATGAGATTGTTAATTGTAAGTGAGCGATGACTTGAACAAAAAGTACATTTAAGAATTGTAAGTACTTGGTGCAGAGTAAGGGAAATAGTCTTCAATGTGTAATCAATTTACTAAGAGAAGCTACATTAAGATTTATGCAAATCCAAATGATTTTTACCATATGTTCTGCCAGTTTTACGCCTGGATATTTAATTAAATATTCAGTAAAAAATTGGTTTCATTAGAAAATATCTGTAGCTAAGGGTTGAAGTGTGGAGTTCTTGGTGCTCCGCAAGTTTGGTTGTTTGCTTGCAGATATTTCATTACCCAATGACAGTTGCAAGCAACCAGATCTACTCATGAAAAGTCCAGTCAGCAACTTCATTGTGTTCTACCTATATTACAAGAATCTTCCCAGACTACTTGGTTTCCCAGGTAACAACTAAGTAAGATTTCATGGAACTTAAGGGGGCTCAGACTTATGCCTCTTGCATTTGTGCAATGACTCAAGGCTAGTTCCCTGCTTGGATCCTCCTTCCTGCCTAGCTGGGAGTTTCCCACCTCCCAAACTAGGTAACATCATCAGGGCACATCAGAGAGCATCAAGACCTTCACAACATTCTGGTTTGAGGGGAGAGTACTTCTGAAAATGTTTGGGTTCATCTCTGCGTTTTTATTTTTAAAGAGCAAAAATCTCCTGAACGCTCCCTACACTTCTAAAAGGACCATATAAGGCTGGATTGTCAAGTCACTGTTTCAAGAAAGACTACAAAGGAACAGTAGTCTCAGTGAAGATTCCCACACCCCTTTGAGTGTACAAAGCTTTTTCCATGGGGTGTGAGGTGGGGCAAAGAAGCCAAGAATCACCAACTACTTTGTATTCTTCAAAATGTTTATTTTTTTCCTTGGGAAAGATGGACCATTGGACAGGTTGATTCTCATGGCTTCTATCCTATTATTAATCCATGGGACCAAGAATCTAGTCATGAAATCTTTTTAATTATTTCTAAGAACTGGCCAAATGTATAGTTCAAATCAGTGAAGCAGAAACAGTGATTTCTTTGGTGTTTGAAATTTCTTCAAGACCTTTTTATAAATTGCAGTGAAATAGACCTGTGTTTTAAGCATCCTAGCAAGATTGGCAGCAGGGCAAAAAAGCCAGGACATTTGAACTTCTCTCCCTCACTAATTTACAAAATTCCAATTGTCTAAATAAAAAACTAGTAAACTAGATATACCGTTGGAGAGTTTTAGGGGTTATTCATTCTTGAATATCTATCTCCCTGCCAGATAGAAGTCATGGATCTATGATTCGGTTCATTGAGTTCATGGTTTTCAAGAAGCAAGTTCATTCGAGGCTGAATTGGAGAAGCTGAGAAAGTAAAAAAAGGTTAGAAAAGAGGCCTCCAAGGATGAAACAATTGCATCTACTCCAACTGTAATACCTTAGCAGTGAAGGAGGATTAAATCCCACTGTAGGAGAAGGTCACACCAGGTAGCTTTCTCATAGAAATGCCAGTAGCATACCAATTGGATAGAACCAAGTAGTATTAATCTCTGGATTGAGACAATGGTGCTGAGAGGAGGGGGTTAGATTATTAGTATGGGATCATGTTTCAAAACGGTCAGCTCTGTTCAAAGAACAGGGTCTACTTGAGCCGTAATCTAACAAATGAGGAGCCAGTCAAGAAACAAGTTCCCAAGGGTGGGGTGGGTTTCAGCCGGTTCAGATGGTTCAGGTGAACCGGATGTTAACTTTCCATCTGGTTTACTGAACCGGTAGTTAGAATGACTGGCTGGCCCCGCCCCTCCTCTCCCAGGAGTCTCCATGCAGCCCATTTTTGGATGCCAGGTAAGTTTGGCTGTGCATGGAGGCTCTGGGAGGGCCGTTTTTGCTCTCCCCAGGCTCCAGGGAAGCTCCCTGGGGGCTGGGGAAAGCGAAAACCGGGCCTCCCGGAAGTCGCGGAAGGCCCAAAACGGGCCTATTTCTAG
>JANHJO010001479.1:21147-32919 GCA_032468235.1 Pseudoxyrhopus heterurus | reverse complement strand
TGATGGGATTCGATCAGCCAAACTGCTGATCTGCAGTACTCTGTTCTTACCACTTGAGCCACTGCAGCTCCATGAGATGGGCTTGCAATAACTATAGGCAAATGTCTACTGGTGAACTCAATGGTGAGGGTAATTATATAGGAAGAAACATTCTCTCACATACCCAAAGCATAAGCCATAGAAGACATTAAAAGTTAATAACTAGTAGTTTGCATTTCTCCCAAAATCAATTGGTGGCCAATAAAGTGCAATTAGCTTACTTCACATAAGTTTTTTTCCGAGCCCAACTTGTCTGATGCATTTTGCTTCAACTGAAAATTTGGGACTAAACAGAAAGTCCCATGCAATAGCCAAGTCTCAAGGTTACAAGTAGAGGAACTACAGATTAAGACCAATATATTCTCTTCTTGGGAGGGACAAAGTCAGCATAGCAACTAAAAATAACATGATCCTTCATCCAATCAGTTATCAGTTGCAGAGAGATATGTCCGAGGAGCCATGTTGTTATCAAAAAATGCTACAAAAAATAGATTTGGGTGTTTTCAGCATACTCCTAGCATTTAGCTCCAGGATGTCCCAAAATTTCACATATTTATTAAAATGCATAGGAGACAAGATGGAGCCAAAAAGGATATCACATCATAGCTTCAAAAGACACCAACTGAAATCTACCTGCGATATAAGAATGGACTACTGCCAAAATAATGTCTCCTGTTCCCAAATTGCTAGTCCTGGAAATCCTTTGATAGACACAACCAAGTTACCAAACGAAGACTGGGAAATATTCATCTTAGTTTTTAAACAGTATCACTGCAATCCTATACATGACAACTTTGAGAGGTAGTGTCTATGGAAGGGAAGCCAGTGTGATGGACCATAATGAAAGGACAGTTACCCAGGGACCCCATTCAGAAAGAGGGTCAAGCAGCACAGCCAGAAGTGGATGATGGATATGAGACAGAGGAAGAGAATAAGGCTAGGCACTACCTAGAATCTTCCAGGGTATATCTATTAGGGTAAGAGTAGTAACAGTTTAATCTGGCAAGATCCTGTCTACTGTGTGTCACCAATTAAAGAACTAAACTGTGCCTGAATTGTTCTATGTCATTCTTGGGCTTAGCCTGACACAGCTTACAAATAAATAGTCCTCCAGGAAGGGGGCGGCATAGAAGTTCCAATAAATAAATAAATAAATAAACCCCACTGATTTCCATTATGTTGCAAAACACGTATGTATAATATTGCAACCTAATGCTGGATTACAAATTGCTCTAACTATGACTTTTCTGAATAAACAGCAGTGGCTGTGATTACACATCACATAAATCATAGGTTTTCAAAAGCAGTGGCTAGATTCATACAACATACTAAATCAAAACCAAGCAAGCTATGCTAAGGGCTTAGTGCAAAGTGTGAACCCAACTACGAGCTTTTTCATTTATGGATATCTCGAACCATACAACAGCCTGTTGAGGACATGAGCTATCCAAACTACACTATCTCCCCTACATGCTTCTCTCACCCATAGTGAATTGAAAATTGTCTCTCTGACTTTGTCAGTTTCTGGAGAACATAAGGGGAACGGGAGGCAGCTGGCAGGAAGCTGTTTCTCCAACTGACAGACAAAGGTCAGAAGAAACACACAAACAGATGGGGCTTCCAACTGTGAGACAGGGAGGCTGAAGAAAAACTTGACCACAATGGTCCATGACCTGTTGCGCAATTTCACCGCTGCTCCTGTCAAGGGAGTTACCAATACAATGTTTTGACATGTTTAGTATTTATCATAAGCATTTCCCAGCTTGGTTCTAGCCTTCTAAAGTCCTGGCCAATGAATACAGAAGTACTATATTCAATTAGCTAAACAAAATCCTTATTTTTTATACACACACACACACCTACAAATCATTATCACCCTAGAGAAAAATCTATATGATCACTAAGAATTGACATTGACTTGACACATAACTGAAACATCAATTATGGACCATAAATTCAAATTTTAACATTGGCTAATTATTCTTATATGTTGATAACTACAATGACTTCAATTTCTTGAGACCTCCATAACAACAATGATCCTAAGACCCACTGAGATCAAATAATATAGAGAGGAGAGCTCATCTGGACTAGCCAAAACCTCAGTGTATTCATGCTTATTCTTCTGATGGACTCTAAGAATTTGAAAATCTTTTGTACAGCTTTTTTCAGACCTGGGTTATTCTTAACATCTCACATGCATCCGATCAAGCAATTAATCCTATACATCAATTACATTTGCAGGAGTAACTTATCCAGATGGAGGTTGCCCTTCTGTTTGATTCAGTTGCCCAGTGGTAATTATTTAATTATTGCCATGGATGCTCACCTGTGATGTTATAATATTTCATCTTAAGGCACCTGTGTAGCTGAAGTTAATATATCTTCTTCATTAATTGCTAGCTATCCTTGCCAAGATCCTCAAAGAAATAATTAATATGGAAGGGGGAGAAAAACCTGGGCAGTATCTGAAAGTTTTTTATACGCTTCACTAGCATAGAATCAATGGAGCTTGTCCTCTGTTTTCCGCCTAGGAGGAAGACTAAAGCTGTTCACATCACCTGTTCAAGGGACTGAATGCTCCATTCAGTATGTTACACCTAAAGTAGTTCACTGATAGTTTTGTTGGTCGACACATGCTTGTTTTTATCAACTGTGACAGTTGATATGCAAAAAAAGAAAACAGTTCCTTTTTAAAACAATAAATTAAGAAAACATTAAAACCACAAAAAGAATATATTTTCTGTATATAACCTTAGTGAGATGGATTCAGAATGCAGAATAACAGAGCTGGAAGAGACCTTGGAGGTCTTCTAGTCCAACCCCCTGCTCAAACTGGAGACCTTATAGCAGGGATGTCAAACTCAAGGCCTGGGGGCCGGATCTGTCCCACAGGATGCTTAGATCTGGCCCGCAGGGTCGCCCTGGAAACAACAAAGGACTGTGCCTCTGCCAATGAAAACAGACCTCAGGAGGACTGTGCCTGGCCCTCCCAAGCTCTGTTTTCACTGGCAGAGGGTTGCAGGAGGCAGTGGCAGCTGAAAACAGAGCTCAGGAGCTCTTTTTCGCTGGCAGAGTGCTTGGGATGCCACAGGTGTCCCTGACACAAGTGATGTCAAGCTGGCCACGCCCATCCTGGCCACACCGACCCTGGCCCCCCAAGGTTAAACACAACCCTGATGTGGCCCTCAATGAAATTGAGTTTGATATCCCTGCCCTATACCATTTCAGACAAATGGCTGTCCAATCTCTTCCTAGAAAACCTCCAGTGATGGAGCACCCACAATATCTTGAGGCAAGTCAGTCCACAGATTAATTGTTCTCACTGACAGAAAATTTCTCCTTAATTCTAGGTTGGATCTCTCTTTGTTAAGCTTCCATTCAATACTTCTTGCCTTGCTTTCAGATGCTTTGGAGAATAGGTTGACACCTCTCCTCTATGTGACAGCTCCTCAGTTGATGGACTATCATGTCACCCCTAGTCCTTCTCTTTGTTACACTACACATTTCCAGTTCCCCCAATTGTTCATCACACGGTTTAGCCTCCAAGTCCCCTAATCATCTTTGTTGTTCTTTTCTTCATTCTAGAGTCTCAGTGACACCTGAGATTTATATATATGAATGGAAATATTCATAAACATAGAGATTCAGTGACATCCCTTAGCAGATGCACCAATCCTGCTGAATGAGAGAAATGCATGCTTGCTTGTTTTCTGCCATCATCATAGTGAACAGAAGGGTACAAACGAATTAAAATGTTGCATTCATACTACATTTCCTGCTGAAACTAAGATGACATAGTATTTCCTCAAATTTATCCTTAAAATCCTGTATTGTAGACTGAGTACAGAGATTGCCACGGGCTCGGTCACCCAGAGAGCTTTGTCTCGACTCTAAATCTAATATGCTTACTACAAAATTATGTGGTTGATTTACCAGAGGAATCAGCTGCACAGTATTGGCCTACATGGACTGAATTTTGCATGGATACGTAGGCTATTTAGGTAGCCTATTCAAGCAGAGACTGTGCGTATGAACTTATTTCCCTCTTCAAATTAAGGAACAAACCTCTTCTCTCTAAGTGTGTTTTCCAGTATAAAATTAAAGGGTCCAGTTCTCCTCCAAATTTAGCATAAAGATTTCTCTAGAAAATCTTATTAAAAAATTAGACCTTTGGGAGTATATCTAAAACTTTTATTAGCTATTGCAGGACATTCTTGTTCCTTGGTATATCCTGGAATTAAAGAATCAAGAGAAGAACTTACTGTTAAATTGGAAGACTTTCTATCATTTCTTCTCAGACCAAAAAAAAAAAAGGTAAGTGAAAAATGTGTATTTTCTCTAAAGGGGTTTAAACCAAAGGCATGTAATATGTAATCAATTATATGATTGCTGTTGTTGTCAACAACAATCTTCCAAGTAAACAGATTTGTGCATGCATTGATGTTTCTATATATGCACATTGACTTTTATGTTGTGCAAACAAACGATATTGCTGACCTTAGTTGTTGTGATGGAGGCAGAAAGCTGTATAAAAAAGAGGGCTTTTCAACCAATTCTGACAAAAATGCCAGGTGAGAGGAAGTTATCTTAAAGGTCATTTCAGAAAATGTGAGACAAGCTTCCATCAAGTTTGCTCTTGTCATTTCCACAAACATTTGATCTGCAGCTAAGCACAAAACTTAACAGCATAAAATGCTTGCCAGTATTGATCAGCAACAAGATGTTAGGAGGTTAGAAAAAAGCAAACAGGGAAATGTCATTCAGGATTTACAAACAATTCACTTGACTGTTTTCTGCTATGGAAAAATTGGGAGAAGGACAAAGAAAATGCAATTGCTTGGTTGGATTCAAACTTCACAAATTTTAATGCAAATGTTAGCAATTCAACTCACATTGAGGGGGGGGAAACATCCACATAAAGCAGTGTGGGCAGCCCCACAAGCCATAATGGTGTTCTGTACAATCCATTGTGTGAACCGCAACCCAATATGCACCCACCCTGCAATCTGCCAATCAACTGAATAACAAACTGCCATCGTTGCTTTCAATACCGAGGAATGAAGCAGAGCAGCCCCATGAAAAAGTGGTAATTTGAAGCAGGACGGCTGCTATGGAGAAAATGAGAGTCTCCCTATTCCAATAAGTCTGTAGCGAATAAGGATATGAATGGTTCATGTGCAATAAAGTGTACATAAATGCATATATCTCAGTCCCCAGCATTGATCTGGCATGACTAAGAAACAGCACTGAGGGCTAAAACAACTGAACTGCACTCTATACAGAAGCCAGAAAAGATCCTTCATATAGAAAGGTTTACACATTCCTCAGGTCTGCTAAAGAGGACAACTATGCATCTTGCTTTTCCAGATAATAGCAATAGCACTTAGACTTATATACCGCTTCACTGTGCATTACAGCCCGCTCTAAGCAGTTTATAGACACAGCATATTGCCCCCAACAGTCTGGGTCCTCATTTTACCCACCTCAGAAGGATGGAAGGTTAAGTCAACCTTGAGCCGTTGAGACTCGAACTGCCGAACTGCAGTCAGAAGAAATAGCCTGCAGTACTGCATTCTAACCACTGCGCCACCATGGTCTTCTATTCCCTATTAATCTGCCTAACTCTAAAGCAGCCTACTTCAGTGAGGGTCTCTCCAGATGTTTTGGAGATGAATAAATGAATCATAGAATCAGACAGCTGAAAGGAGATTCAAGTAGACCTCAACTTACAACCATTCATTTAGTAACTGTTGAAAGTTATCACAGCACTGAAAAAAGCTAGTTTATAACTGGTTATCACACTTATGACCATTGCAGCATCCTCATGGTCACGTCATCAAAATTTGGCAACTGGCATGTAGTCGCACTGTCTCAGGGTCATGTCATCACCGTTTGTAACCTTCCCAGTCAGCTTCCAACAAGCAAAGTCAATGGGGGAAGCCAGATTGGCTTAACAACCACATAATTCACTTGACAACTGCAGTGATTCATTTAACAACTGTGGCAAAAAAGGTTGTAAAATAAGGCACAACTTATTTAACAAGTTACAACTGCAGTTGTAAGCAGTGGAGAGATTCAAATTTTTTTACTACCAGTTCTGTGGGCGTGGCTTGGTGGGCGTGGCTATGCGGTCAGCCAATCAGAGATGGTATTTGCCGTGGTCAGCCAATCAGAGGTGGTATTTGCCGGTTCTCCAAATTATTGCTACTAGTTCTACGGAACCTGTCGGAACTGGCTGAATAGCACCTCTGCTTGTAAGTCAAGGACTACCTGTATTTAGATCTAGACCAATCTATCACCCAATGTGGAAAACCAAATTCAGACCTCCTAGGACAGGAGTGTCAAACTCGCATCCCGCAGGCCGGATGCGACATGCACTGGGCATGCCCACTCCCATTTTAGCAAAGGGGGAAAGTCGCGATACGTCACATGACAACGTGATGACATGAGTTTGACACCCCGTCCTAGAAAGATGCTGTTGGATTTCTGCTTGAATATTTCTAATATTTATTTATTCATCTAATGCTTAAGGCTACCAAACTCCCTACCAAACTTCACAAGTTAACTTTTAATGTTCAGCGTATTCATTTTTTAATATATTTTATATTGTTTTTTTATGAAATTGTAAGTTGCCCAGAGTACTTAACAGATACCCAGCATATAAATGTAATAAATAAATAATTTTTTAAAAAAGTTCAACACATTTCTGAGTGGCTGGTTTCAGTGTTAACATGCTGATACTGTTTAGAATGTTTGCTTTTTTAAATGTTTCCTTAGAATCTACCTTCCTGTGATCTAAAATCATTACATCATTCCTTGAGAGAAGCCAAGTTTGAGTTTCTTTCAGGGATTTCAGATGTTATAACTATCTTCATCTAGTCACAAGTCATAGTTAATGTTTCTGAAAGGATCTTATTGGGGAAGGCTACATTTATCCCAGGTGTAAATACCAATGAAACAATAAAAAATAAAAATGGGCTTTTTCTCTAAATTTGATCCGATATCAGAAACAGGTTTTAAAAGAAGCAGCTGAAAAATTAACAGCTTACTTTAAGGATTTTTTTTAAAAAATAGGATCTTCTTTAGAGCTACCTTGAAAACTCTGATTGCTCAGTATCTAAAAGGGTAACTGCCTAATTGGAAGATCAAAGGATCCTATTTCCAGAAATAATTATAAAATTGCAATTTATATTAATGACAAATTTCTAAATTATTCAATTAAGAAATCAGGGAATCAAACCACATGATTTACTTTAAAAAAATGCCACATCTTAGATCCTAAAATTCAAGCAAGCCAGATAAGTGTACCTATGTTTCAAATGCATTCCTAAAAGTAAAAGAAAAAAGATAACATGGTTTTCATTCTTAAATTTGAAGTAAAATCCATTAATTCATGGGAAAGCCTTTGGATATACGAGAGAAGGAAAACATGCAGGCAGACTGCTTGGTTGACGTATGTAGCTAATGCAACACTTGATATACCAAAACAAAATATTGTTGCAAGTATGCACTGTAGTTCATAAACCATGATTTATAGCTGTGTTTCTCAACCTTGACAATTTTAAGATGTGTGGACTTCAACTTCCAGAATTCATGTAGCCAAAATACCAGCTGGGGAATTCTGGGAGTTGAATTCCACACATTTTAAAGCTGTCAAAGTTGAGAAACACTGGCTTATAGAGTAGTATGCTTTCTGAATATAGCCTACCATGATTTATTAAAACCATGATTATGCTTAGTATCATATGCAGACCCAGCCACTGATTCCTCTTAGGCTCTGAAGCACTTTTGTATTTCTAACCCCAAATGCTCATGTGATATTCTCAAAGAGAGCTGGATGAAAGGAACAGTCAGGTAAGACGAAGATGACAAGAGGAGCAGAGGGATTAAAAAAAGAAAAAGAGGCCAAAACCAGGGGGGAAAGATGACATTTTCCTCTTATTCGTGAAGTCTATACTGTCTCAATCCAATAAGGCAATCTCCTTCCCCCTGCCAAGTGTCTCAAGAGTCAGCTATTTTAAAGATGATGGTGACCAGCCAGGGTAAAATTGTTGACTTGAAAAGATGATTGGATAGTTTTATTCTGTGTGCAGCTAGAAAGTGCGCAATACAAAACACGCAGCAAATGCTTTAACCTTTCATACAACTTGAAGTCCTTTAATTATATTGCTATCCTTGAAAAGGTTCTGTAGCAGAAGTCTTCAAATGTCATAAAGTTTGGGGAGAACAATCCAACCTCCATTTTAAACCCAGGAAGTATCACTGTGTAAGTCTCTGAGAACTTGAACACAATCACATCAAACATACAAAACAGAGTATCCTACTACTCAAATATCTGACTTCTATGATTTGCCATTGCTGTATTGTCTGTTGAATTACTAAATTACTAAATTCCTAGAGTTTTCCCCATCAATATTTTGTGTTTATAAATGCATATTTATCCAACAATACTGCTGGTAAGTTTTGGATAAAAAAGATAACTGAATGTTTTACTATTAGAGTCTTGGCTATATGTCTTTGATCTATCATTTTTTGCATTGAATATGAAAACAACACTGAACATCCACTGTGTGTTATTTTGAGGCAATAAATTTAATCCATAAGGATTCCTAGTGTTCCTGAAACACAACACATAGCAGGAGATTTTTCAAATAGCCGCTAAGATTTTCAAGTTTTAAAAATGTTTGGGTTTTTTTTTTAACAAAAATCATAATTAGAACTTGAACATCATTTTACAAAGTGTGTTGTCTTTCCATGGTGCATATAGACATTGTTTAGCAATGTTTAGATGTTTTCCTTGCTTTTATTATTTAACAATTATGTCAAACATTAGCTTATGCTATAGTTTGTATGATTTTGGCCTATGAATAATCTATCCATTTCAGATAATTTCTATTTCTGATTTTTTTTACCGAGTATTTTGTGTCAGTACACATGCACAAATTGGTGTACACAACAGCAGTATATTGGCTAACAAATAGATTCTAGATGAGAGATCCTAAAAGTTGTGTATGAAAGTAGTAAGTCATAGATTGGTGATCATTACATACTTTTTTTTCCAGTGAATGGAAATAACAGAAAAACCAGGAATTAGTTTTGGAGAAAATTATGCAATGTAATGAATGAGTGGGTGGGAAGGAATGGAGAAAGTGCAGAAGAAATTATTGGGCATTTGGAGATCCAAGAATAAATGTGAATAGTTGTTTGTTGAATATCTGCTTAGAAAAAAAACCTTACAAATATTATGATTTAAACCTAAAGATTGCTAACATAAAACATGACTGCTGTAAAAAAGGAAGGTAAGAGGAAGACATGTAAGAAGTAACATATTAAAAAAAACCTGTAATGTATGCAGTAAAAGACAAAAGAATCAGGAAAATGCAGGGTGGTTTTGATAGAAATAAAGCATGGTGGAGGAAATGGAAAAAATAGGGATGGAACAGAATATAGTATTAAGGAAATGGGTAGAAAAAATGTTGCCTTAATAAAAACAAAAGTAACTAAAGAGTCAGATAATGAATCGGATAAGACCTGGGACATGTTTTCCTTTTTTTCTTCCTTTCTTTACGGTAGAAATGTTCAAACCCCAACCTACAAAGCAATTTAACCTAACCCCAGCAGCCTGACTAAACTCTAATTAAGCCATCGTAAAAGAATGTTGCCCATGGATTTACTGTAGGGAAAAGAAAACTACCTTCTAAACTGTTGAGAAACATGGAGAGTCTACATTATAAATGTGACATCTCTTTCCTGGGTTTTGTATAAAAAGCTATGGCTCCACCACAGCAAAGCCCTCTTTGCCAGAGGTGAAGAATTTTTACAAAAATTTCCAGGAAGGAATGTATTGGGAAAATCAAGCATCCTTATGACTTCCAATATGCCATCTAAAGCTCAGAACAGCTCCTGATAATTTAGACACTGGATCTCCTAGTGTTCTCTCTCGTTCGTGTTCTCCCTCCCTCTCTCTCCCTCTCTCCCCCCCCCTCACACACATACACACAACAATGGTTCAGTGGATTTATTAATATTCCCCAGCAACCCCTTTCACCAAAACCAAAACTTGTCCCAATTAAGTCCAGCCAAAAGCAGATCAATGCTAGTCCACAGAGCAATGGCCAATGAAACTTGAAAGGCACTTGAAAGTTTCCCAAACAAGATAAATCCACCAAGCAAAATTAAATCCACAACGCAAGAGGGGTTCATAAGGCACAATAAAAAGCAAGGCAGGAATCACGATGACCGGGTAGGATATGAACACATTGTTCCTAGCATTGTTTCTATCTGACTGCTGTTCTAAATAACCAGCTTCTGGTGCAGCCCATCAAGAGGGATGGGGCTGCCTCCTCATGAGTAGTTGGACTGGCCTTTTCTCTGCCCTACATGTTCTTGGATCAGGTGCAGAAGGCTGACTGGCTGCAGCTGTGTGGTTTCCCACCTGAAAGGAACTGCTGCAGCTGTGCTTTAGCCAAATTACTCTCATCCACTTTCTTTCCAATCAACCACTCCCACTAACTTGGACTTTGAGCCCCCGCCTTGGAACCATTGACCAACTCCCCTCCTGACATGCCTGGGACTGATTCGTCTTCCTCTGAACTGACATACAGAGAGGCATTTGGGGAAGCTTCTGGGTGAGTCATCACACCTAATTCAGGATTGAATCCACTGACATTATCTACTTTTGGGGAGCTTCCCCCCCTTCAGCCTCTTCTAGAGCCGGCAACCTTGTATCCTCTGAACTATAGCCCCCATAAGCCCCAACTACTGGCCATGGGAACTATGATTTTAGGATGGTATAATCTCCAGGGGATGGTAGAGGACAGGAAGGCCTGGAGGAATGTTGTCCATGGGGTCACGATGGGTCGGACACGACTTCGCATCTAACAACAACAACAACAACAAATCTGAAAGATCTGAGATCATGCAGAGGTGGTTTTGTGGCCTGCTTTAGTGTGGTTTTCCATTCTTAATCACAGCATAATCTCTGTCAGGCCAGGGGTTTACAACCCAAAGGCTGGAAAGGGTATATGGTGAAAATAAACAGACAAATAGGGCAAGGGAAAATAAAAGTGGTGAAGCTATGGAGTTAGGTAATGCATGAGAATCTGCAAGTAGAACAAGGAGTACAAGAAGTATGCGATTATGTCATTTTGACATAATCATGGTTAGCTGCAGATGTTGCTGAGAGAAACAAAACTTAGAGCACTAAGCAATAGAGCCAGGCAAACCCCCATTGGTTTCCTGGATCATCTATTCCAACTGTAGGTCAACCAAATTTGCAGTTGAACAATGTTGTCAATAGGTAGAATTCTCCATTATACTTGCCTGCATGCAGGCTACACCAAATGGCTTCCATGATTGCAACTTCCAAGAAGGTACCTCAGTAGCTTCCTTTTCCATCTGCTCAATATCCATGGATGCTCGAATGCAGCACCAACCACACCAGTTGAAAACAGGAGCATATACTCTAAAGCAGTATTAATTAATCTAAACTGATGGATTAAATAATCACTCCAGTCATAAATCCAGTGTCCCCATACCAACAGAGACAATAAAGACAGACTGAAAACTAAGAAGCATGTATCTATGGAGATTCTCAGTCATCCAGGTCATGGTTGTCCCAAAGGTGCTTTTTATTTTCAAGAGGCAACTGGACTTTCTGGAAAAAAAGCACCTTTGCAAGCCCAAGCTTTGCTAAGCAGCAAAAAATATTACAATTATCCTGGAGGAGCA
>JANHJO010001477.1:78586-90124 GCA_032468235.1 Pseudoxyrhopus heterurus | reverse complement strand
GAAGGGGACGACAGAGAATGAGGTGGCTGGATGGAGTCACTGAAGTAGTCGGTGTGAGCTTAAATGGACTCCGGGGGGATGGCAGAGGACAGGAAGGCCTGGAGGAATGTTGTCCATGGGGTCACGATGGGTCGGACACTACTTTGCAACTAACAACAACAATTGAAATGCTATTTTGTGATTTACTCAAAACATACAAGACAAAATTAGATCCATCTCAGGACCATGGACCAGGCATTAGTACAGGAGTGTCAAACTCAAGGTCCACAGACTGGATCTGGCCTGCAATGTGCCGTCCTGGAAAATATAAGGGGCCGGCCCGCATCGCTTCATTGCAGTCTACCCACATCCTTTGGCCTGGTCTACCCATTGCAAAGAGGAAACATTGGGTCAGCATGGCTTCAGTCTGGTCTACCCACATTGCTTCGGCCCAATCTACCCATTATAAAGAGGAAACATCGGGCCAGCATGGCTTCAGCCCAGTCTACCCACATCACTTTGGCCTGGTCTACCCAATGCAAAGAGGAAACATGCCAACAGTTTGGGGAATAACATCAAGCTGGCCATGCCCACTCAGCTGACCATGCCCAGTGAGTGTCATCAAGCTGGCCATGTCTACCCAGTAGGCCATGCCCGCCCGGCCCCCCAAGGTCAACCACAGCCCTGGGGCATTTTTAAAATCCAACCTACTTTTTCATGTGGAAAATTGAGTTTCATGAAATTGAGTTTGACACCCCTGCATTAGTATATTGAATACACTAAATAGATAGCCAGGATCACCCCATTGTTTCAAGCATCAGTACAACCACTTTAAGGATATCTGATTTCATGTTTTCAGACCTCATGCCTCCAGTATGCCAAACTAAATAAGAGACACCATAGACTTCTTGAGTAAGATGGAGCTTATTGACAAAAGTTAGTTTAGTCTTCTACCCATCTGATACCGGGATTATTCTTAAAAATCAAAATGCTGGGTAAAATAATTATAAACAAATAAGAAAGTAAATAAATTTCCAGGAATATCTATACAACTAGGATATTTTGCACTTTATCAAAGCACTGAAAATTTACACCTAAATCCACATTTTTCTTCCCATCGTGATGCCCTTCAAATATGTGCAGATTTCCATCAATGAGGCTGGGTAGGAGTTAGGGAAACTGTATTCACAATTCTTCTAGAGAGTGCATGCTTCAGGAAGGTTGATCCAGTGAAACTGAATTTGGCTTACATATTCTTTGATAAGGTTTAGAAATATGAAGAAATTTAAAAGCAATTTTCCACATGAAAAAGTAGGTTGGATTTTAAAAATGCCCCAAGCTCCCTTGCATTCATGGAACTAATGCTGCTAATTCTTCAGAAGTGTACTTTAAAATGCAAAATTCATAAGGAAACATACAGACTTCAAAATCACTTGGCATGGAAAATAACTCTAGCTTAGCACTACTTTGAAAAATAAATGTTTTGAAGAAATAAAATTCATTGCAAATAAAATAGAAATGTTGCTGGATGTTTATATATGTATTTATTTCTAATCCCCGTTTCTCAAAGGCCTTTACTGTTCTACATTAGTATGATGGAAATAACTTAAAAAGAAAGACATTAAAATAAATTTATTACTAATTAGAACCTCTAGAAGCTACAATTTAATTTTCTTTTGCAGTCTCAAATGACTATGGAATGAGTAGCAGGGTATGAAAAATCTAATTACTTGAAATGTTTGACATTTCTAAGATCCTGTATTAATGAAATAAATGTCACATGCCTTTATTGAATATATCTGAAATTCAGTGAGTTCAATTTCTTGTTCAGTGAATATTCAGTTAACATATAATAGAAACCATATTAAATGAAAATTAATAGTCTATTTAGTTGTGCATTTACTCTCATCCTAAGTAATGTAGTTTACATAATAATGATAAATAATACTATTGCACGTATGATATAACAAGCTCAAACAACTTTACCCTAATGTGCTGCTTCTTATTTTCTAATATCCTATTATTTTATATATGACTAGCCGATAACCCGGCATTTGCCCAGGTATTTGTTTATCCCAATCCTGTATTAGACAGGAATGGTGATGTCATGTGGCAACATAAGCATGGAATGGGCTGTCCTTCCTCCTTCCACTAACATCTCTCCAATTCCTGAAGAGGCGATGGCAAGAGCAACTTCTCCCTGAGCCCTGATTTTGGGGACAATTAAATTAGTTAAAAATGTTTTTCCTGTGCCACCAGAAACGTCAAGAAATGTCATCTCGTATGTGATCTGCGTGACGTACGTCGTGTCAGTCTCATAGTGGTGCAGGCAGGCCCCATTACAAACGTCCCCGTGGAGTACTGTGAAGCCGTTACTATGGCAACTCCACTGTGTGTAAGCTGTATCTTCACAGAACACACACCCTGAGGGGTCAGAACACACACCCCAAGGGGTGTTAGGGGTGTCTTATCCCCACAGTATTTGCTTCCAGAGAGTAAATCATCTGTGTACCAAGTTTGGTTGAAATTGCTCAAGGCATTCCAAAGTTATGCTGGAACATACACATACACACACAGAGCCATTTTTATATATATAGATGGTTGCAGTGTCCCGAGGTCATGTGCTTGCCTTTTGCAACCCTCTGAGAAGTAATGTCGATGTGGAAGCCAGATTTACTTAACAACCATGTTACGAACGTAACAAC
The DNA here is from genome assembly GCA_032468235.1 of Pseudoxyrhopus heterurus. Classification (NCBI taxonomy): domain Eukaryota; kingdom Metazoa; phylum Chordata; class Lepidosauria; order Squamata; genus Pseudoxyrhopus; species Pseudoxyrhopus heterurus. Next base: position 87,440 of record JANHJO010001477.1, on the reverse strand, counting down.
TGCAGTGATTAACTTAACAACTGTGGTAAGAAAGGTTGTAAAATGGGGCAAAGCTCATATAACAACTGTCTTGCTTAGCAACAGAAATTTTTGGCTCAAACTGTGGTTGTACATCAAGCAATACCTGTATAAAAAGCAATGGATCAAGGGATTAAGTTAAATTTCATTTACAGATATGGGCCATTCTACATGTATTTGGAGTTTATTGTGAAATTTGGCAGGTTCAAGAAGCAAGTGTGCCCATGGGGGAAAAATCTTGTTTCTCCAATGCCTTTCAGCAGATGCAACAGAACTGTAAAATTTGAAATAGTGAATGATACTGATTTGTTCACTAGATTTCAGTTTTGAGATAACAATTATTTCAGCTTGAAGTAGAAAGGAAATGTATGTAATCAAAATAAATTAAATTACTCCATAAATTCAGTTCAGTTTCCCAAGAAACAAAATAATAATGTCAATTAATAAGAATAACTTAAAACCGACACAAACTTACCAAAGAATCAATCAATGTAGTAAGGCAATTATTTTGAAGCTCAGAAGATAAATTAGCAAAGTTCTTTTCTGACCAACATCTTGCAAAGTTTTGTACCAGCCACCTGTGAAAGGAAATGTCTTATTTAAATAAATCCATCAAACAGATTTAATAAGAAATGCATCTCTGTTGGCATAGCAAGCAATCAATAGCAAAGTGTGTTTACATATTGCATCAAAACATAAGTAACTTTCAAAAATTGTAACCCTATCCTGTTGAGTTTAAGATTAAGCTGTGAAAATGGAAATCCGTCAAATATCTTTTTTTAAATAATTTTTTATTTATAAACCATCTTTCATTACAGTATGTTATCTGGGTGTGGAATCCTACATACCAAAAGCTTAGTTTCACATAGTATTTGCATGATATCAACGTAATAGTTCATAATAACGTTTTACTTGTTTAACATATCAATTTCAGTCTTATTCTAATAACAACTATACAATCAAAGCTATAACATTTAAAAATCCTAATATTTACTTTTTTATTTTTAGCTATTCTCTATCCATCGATAAAACTTCCCCCATACTCTATAGTATTCTGTCTCATCTTTTTCTTTAATTAACAATGTCAACCTATTCATTTCTGCACATTCTAGTATTTTTTTACCACTTTCTCTTCTGCTGGTATCTCCTCACTTCTCCAATTCTGCGCAAATACAATCCTAGCTGTAGTTAATACATGAATAATCAAATATGTATCTTTGTTTGTCAGAATCTTATCCATCCCACCCAGAAAGTGTTCAGTCGTCCCCCTCTAATAGATCCACTGTTTCCTGCTTCATGTATTTGTTTTGCAAGTCAATCTTTATTCATTCTCTTGGTATGAACAAACTATTTCAATGTACTTCTTTGTACTACTCATTCACTAGTGCCCATCCACCCACTCACTCCAGGTTTGGCATACTGTTAAAGGAATGTCTGGAAGCCACAGTGAGTGGTTTTACAAGCTAAACAAAACCCAAGCAAACACTATTTATTTATTTATTTAGAAAAAATTATAATGCTGCATACTCACACATGGTGACTCAAGGGAGCTTATAGAACATAAAAGCACAATATAAAAGAAATAAAAATAAAATAATAAGCCCCCATCCCATTCTGGCAACAAGACACATTCATACCTGGCATTTAATGGGCTCTATCCTGCTCTGGGTTCCCCAGGCCTGCTGGCAGAACCACGTCTTCAGGACCTTCTGAAAATAGAGTGTTAGAACTTCATTCCTCACTATTCACCGGGAAACACTATTAGGGCTGAGTGGATATGTAACCGAGGCCTTAGCATTGGTTGAATGAACTGAAATCATTATTAGAGTTTTGCATTAACGTATGAACAGTCACTGGGATGTCTGCATACCCAAACTCTTGTCAATCAGTAGCTCTACCCAATTGGATTCCAGGCTGCTTAGAAAAAAAAAATCTATAGCAGAGAATGGGTTGTTTCTAATTAAGATGTTAACTTCAATTGAGATAAACATATTTTAGAGTTAACATTCAATATTGTTGAAAGAAATGACAGACACAGATGCAGACAGTTGCAAAGAGAGGGGAGAGGGGAGAGCAAGAGTGAAGTGAGAGTAGTGTTCCCGATCTCTCCCTCTCAATTTTTATTCACTACATTACAAGCTAATAATAAACAGTACAAATAACAGCAAACAGTACAAAATACATTGTGTCAGATTAAGGTGTCTCCTCCCGGTTACTGATCTACAGTACAGAACTTCAAAGTATGAGTTAATGAGCACAAAAGCTTACGGGGTGAGATAATTAAGAATATGGCCAGGCAGGTCACTCAGAGTTTACCCAAAGGCTTAGACACAGGAGGATAAGGTTTGCCTTGAATCCACTTCCATGGACCAGACCTTTCAGATAATCAATCAATCTCCAGCCAGCAATATTCCTACACAATATATAATACACTTAGGGGGAAGTGTATCAAAAGTAAAATGCTCTTGATGTAAACTTGAAGTTTGAGGACTACATGAATATGTCCATGCAGTTTTCTTGGCAGCATTATGTGAGTGCCACTGACATCTTCTGGGATATTTCTTGACTACCTAGTCTAACATACAACCTGGGAATTGACAGTTAATCTCCTTTGTAAACCCTAACCTAGTCCAAACCTGCTCAACTTCCATGCAGCCTGCTGTAAAGACCATAAGCAGGAATGTGGTTTTGAAGTTTTGTAGAGAAGGGCAGAATACAGATTCCTGTAGGCTGCATTTGTGAGTGTTGTAGTAATTTCAGCACAGAGGCTGAAGTGTGCTGATTGAATTACCTCACCACAGCAAAGCATCTCATGAAAGCACACTGCTTTTATCTTGACAAAACTTTGTAAAGGGGCTGATTAATCTTGTCTTGCTGATGGAAGCTTCTGCCTTAGAAATGGGGTGCTGTTTCACTTTGCAATATTGCTTCAAAGAGCAGCTTCACTTAAGCATCCCACAAAATAAGGCTGTCCAGTCTTAATTCCTGTAAGTGTATAGGAATTTTTAATGACTAGCTATTGATCTGATGATTGATTTGTTATGCCGCAATATACTTTGCATGATTTATTTCCTCATCTTCAGGCACTGTTTTTGTTAGAATAGGATTTGAGGGTGAATTGTCTTGCCATGTATCTGTAATGAAGAGACTTCATTCTGCTTATTTTAGTATAAAGCATTTATTAAAGGTTAAAACAAATAAAACCTAAACTAAGCTATCTAAGCATCTTCCATGTGTGAGTGCAAGCAAGGACTAAAAGAAACTGAAAGAGAAACAAAGGGTTGTAAACATGTTTATACTGGAGGCGGGGCTTCTGCCCTAAACATACAGTATTGGAGGGGATCAGGTAACCTCTGCTATTAGGTAAACACTGCATGTTTTCAGTATACAGCACATTCATGCCAACAATACTCTGACAGGAGGAACAGCACATTCCAGAGAAAAAACTCAAGAGACTGTGCAGTCCTGAGCTGGATAGGGGAGGGAGAAGAAGGTTCAGGAATCTCTCAGGATGTATCTACTAGGTTAGAAGCTTATAGCTTTAGTCTGGAAAGATTCTGTCCATAATCTGGCAAGTTTCTGTCCACTACATGTTAGCAAATAAAGAATTGGATTTGATTGGATTTTACTGTCTTGTCTTTGGGCTTCAGCCTGACAATACATGATGGAATGCTGTTCCATTCAGATAAATAATGAAACATGAGGACCAATTATTTTTAGCATGAGCTTTTCTTTTTCTCTATGCATTTCTACGAGGACCTGAGGGATCCTTGTATAGCATGAGGTATGTACAGTATACTAATGTTCTTATTTATAATACTGTCTTTATCAAGAGATAGTGCTCAGAGGGGTTAAAATAAAATAAACTACATTGTTATTCATCTTCAACTAGTTGACCTTGACAGAATTTAAAAAGCTAAATGGGGCTGGACTTGATTACATCAACAATGGGAGGCCACTAAGAAATTTGAGGGCTACAAGCTAGACAGGCCAGTCTAAAACAATACCCCCCCCCAAAAAAAAAAATAACCTCCCAGGACAAGATAAAGACAACTATTTCTGTTTAACTGCCAAGAATGTCTCAAAACTCAAATGTAGAAGTACAGGTAACATATAACAGACTAAGACATACACATCCCTAACAATGAGGAAAACATTTAATGTATCACTAAATTAATCAACTGAAAACTAACCTGTCCCAGGATTTAAATAGTTGCAGAACAGACACAGCCAAACACTTCTAACTAAGGTTTGTTACAGAAACCAACACAGCAAGTTAGACACTAAGGGCTATTTGATATGGAAGGAGAAGATGCCACACTGTTTCAACTTGAGACTTTCAAAATCTCCTATTTCAAAGTTCCTCTAGATGAAAAGGGGGAAGGTATGCCGCCTCCTCTTTCCCCTCATAAAACTTGCAGATAATGTTTATTATCTGAGCGGAAAACATCTTGTCCCATTGGAAATATGAGCTTAATGACAGAGCTCTTTGAATTTGACTTTCACATCAGAAGGAAACATAAAAGAATGCCAAACAATATCGCTTGATTTTCTTAGCAATGCCAAATAAGAGGCCTGATGGTACTACAGGGCTTATGAAACTGTCAGAGGCCACAGACGTACTGGGTCTCATACACATTTCTGTTCATGTGCATGAATGCAACACAGTAATTGATTCAGCAAAGTATCTCAAGCATATGCCCAGGCTTGAGTGTTAAGAAATACCGTTAGAACCAATGGAGCTAATTACTTCTTTGCGATTAGAAGAGAGTAATTGCTTGCATCCATTGCTGACTCAAGGTGACCAGATGTTTGGAAGAAGCTCCCATGGTAATCAAAACCTGGGAAAATTATAAGATGTGTTTGGCTCCTACTTGCTTTTATGAGATGAACTTATTATGGGATGCCTTTCTGAAAGCCACAACTTCAGGATATAGTCTGAAAGCCACAACTTCACAACTATAGTCATGTTATTTTTGCACTGAAATATTAAGGCTGCAACCCTTTAAACTCTGCCTACTTTTAAGCCGGAATACATAGGATTATACTCACTGTTGACATTGTCAAAGATGCAATAACTATCAAATGTTAGAAATATGTAATACGAGGAGCATCTTCAAAATGGAAAATACCTTATTTCAAGCTTACAACAGGAACAACAAACCTTGGTCTAAATATTCCTTGGTTTTTTCTGAGTTTTGATAGAACAGAAATGATTTATATAAAGCATTTGATATTTTTTTTAAAAAAACCATTCTTTTATTCATTAGCAAAAAATTATTAACATTCATTATTCAGTGTAAAAATAACATGACTATAGAGCATCCATTGTTTCTAATGCCTGCCTAACTGACATAACAAAAAGCAATGTTATGTGTGTTAATCATTAGGGTCTGTTTCTACTAAAAGTTCCTGTAATAATAATAATAATTAGCAATGCTATTTTACAAATAGCATCCTTTTTTTAAAATAGTAATTTTATTGCCTATTGTTTCTAATGCCTGCCTAACAGACATAACAAAAAGCAAGTGTGTTAATCATTTGGGCCTGTTTTTACTAAATGTACCTGCAATAATAATAATAATTAGCGATAATATTTCACAAATTACATTAAATTAATTCCTAAATTTACAATTTACAACTTCAGAAACTCAGCAGCTTTAGTAGCATTGGTGTAATCCCATGGGTAATACATGCAATGAATGCATACACTTGCATTTACATTTTCACAGTACCTACCTGTGTGCAATCAGAAGCCCACTGGCAAAATACATAGCACACATCAAATAGGAATGTTAACTTTGGTTTTTTTTTAAGTTTTAAAAAAGTAAATTTACTTACTAAGCCTGCAGACAACTGACAGCGATCAACCACCTCCACTGTGCTGTTCCCCCATTGGGCTCTCAGGCCAACTGGCACAGCCACGTCTTTAGACCCTTATAAAAGGATAGGAGGGTTGTGGCCAACCTCACATTGGGAGGCAAGATGTTCCAGAGATTATTATAGTTTTATATCCTTTTCCTAAGTACTAGTCTCCTTTTTGTTGGTCAATTGCCTTGTATTCCTACAGGGTATGTCTAAGTCTTTTTCATAGTGAGTTCTTGTGCAATTTTCTGACTGTTATGAAATTAATTAATCATGTGGCATTTTACAAGTGATCAGTTTTCAATAGCGATGAACAAGTTTGTCTATTTCATTTTCTATTCTGTTCTCCCTGTCTTCAACCATGGCTCAGTGTCATCTTATATATTAAGTCTGTACAAATCTGTATTCATTTTTCTACTCAAATCTCTGCACTGTTCCTTAAATGTATGCAATTTTTGTACCCAATTTTTGTTTAATTTTAATCAGTGAGCTGAATCACAAAATTATACTTAAATCCAAAAGTTCGTATCAGTTGAATCTGTGCAGAAATTCATGTAACTTTACAAGTCTGCAGTAGATATTGAACTAAAGATCGAATATTAATTTTTAATTTTAAAAGCCAAATAAAATTAATGGAAGTCATAATCTAAAAATGTAACACTAAAGAGAGACAGAAAATGACGATTTAGTAATCATCTTCTGCTTCTGTAATTCATTATGAAGATGCAAGCATCTATATACAGGTAAACCAAAATTTACATATTTCTCATAATGTTGGCAAAATTAGCACTATTTCAACGATGTAACAGTGATGAACATGGCCTGCCCTTTGGAAAAATGGGCATTATAACACTCATCATGACTACTTAAATATTTCTACTGCAGCATCCCATAATTTCTCCTAGAGTTCTCCTTGGTTGTCATGGTATATAGCAGCACTCAGCCAGCTTTGATTGGATTCAGAAGCTAAGCATGGTCAGACTTCATGATACATGGCTGGGAGACTGTCAGGAAATCCCACAACTCGGGTTAGACTAGGAAGTTGACAAAATATGTTGAAAATAATTTCAGTTTTGTTACAGAATTGTAAACATTGTAAACCGCCCAGAGAGTCCTGTAATGCTATTTATTGCTATTCATTGCTTTGCTATTTATTACTATTGCTATTACTATTGCTATTTATTGCTATTGCTATAAGGGAAGCAGTATAAGGGACATGGTGGCTCAGTGGCTAAGATGCTGAGCCTGTTGATCAGAAAGGTCAGCAGTTCAGCAGTTTGAATCCCTAGTGCCGTGTAACAGAGTGAGCTCCCATTACTTGTCCCAGCTTCTGCCAACCTAGCAGTTCGAAAGCATGTAAAAATGCAAGTAGAAAAATAGGGACCACCTTTGGTAGGAAGGTAACAGCCTTCCGTGCACCTTCGGTGTTTAGTCATGCCAGCCACATGACCACGGAGACGTCTTCGGACAGCGCTGGCCCTTCAGCTTTGAAACGGAGATGAGCACCGCCCCTTAGAGTCGGGAACAACTAGCACGTATGTGCGAGGGGAACTTTTACCTTTACCTATTGCTATTTATTGCTATTGCTATTGCTAGGGAAACTGCATGAATGTCTTCAAAGTCACCAAGAACCCACTTTGAGTTGAAGATTTTATTTTTACCAGTCAGAAGCACCAGTTAAGGATGGGGAGTGGGGGAGGGGAGGAGTTCTTTTCCTTTTCTGATGTTGCAATCCTTGCATGAAAGGGAGAGGTTTGCATCACAGTGGCATGATACTGGTTTGTCATGTTCCTGAATGCCTTCAATCCTGCGGGCTGGACTTTTCCTCTTCGGAGTAGGGCACGTTCTTCATTTTGCAATGAACTGGAGTCCCACACAGAGCCCATTCAGTAGGGACTTGACAGAATAGGTTGCTAAACAGGCCAATGCACTCAAGAAGTCGAAAAATGAAACTATAGTCAATAACCCTTGATAAACCCTCATTTATTAACGAATAATTGAAGCAAATAGGATGCAAGGTCATGAATCCATCACTTGCTATTCAGGAGTTGGAAAGATCAGGCGATAGGTTAACCCAAAGATTTTAAGCAATTCACTACAGTTTAATACATCCCATTCAGTGTGAGAAGGAGGGGAAGCAAGTTAACATGAAAATTCTTGCCAAGCAAGTAAAACAAGAGATTTAAAGTTCTTAACGGACTACAGGTTAACTCAGAGGTCGGTGCTCTCTAGACTGGCTGTAGGTAAAATGGGAAGATAAATGAATAAAGCAAATTTAAGAGAAAGTAGGGAAACGTCTGTTTCTGAACTGGATTCTCTCCGGGTGCAACAAAAAAGAAGGACATATAGAAAATAATGTACTTAGCTTCCCTTTTACTGCAAAAAGGACAAGTTCTTTTCTCTGAAACTTGTCATTTCATCCAAAAGAAGAGAAAAGAGAGAGAGAAATGGCTGTTGTTGGATGCTGTGTTCTCTGACTTGCTGGAAGATTGAGGGCCGTTTTTATACTTTCCTTGGGGAATGGAGTAAATTAAAAGTAATCAAAAGCAAACTCTTGCTTCGGGATTTAGGAAATCATTGATAAAATGTCAGACTGCAAGAAGGAATACTGTTTCCTTTCTTTTCCTTTCTTTTATCTCATCTTTTCCTCTCTTTTCGGCTGAGAGGAGAGGAAAAGATGAGATATTTCTAGCGCAATGATTGATAAGACAGGATGATATCAATCATTATCCTAATCAATGTGATCCAGTTCAATCTACTAGGTCACGACAGGCTGAGCCCTGGACTTCTATAGTATTCAGTGCATGCTTGTGTCTGTGTATTTCCACCTTCAGTGCCAAAAAATGAGAAGAGTTTGTTTTTATATAACTACCGTATATACTCGAGTATAAGCCGACCCGAGTATAAGCCGAGGTCCTAATTTGACCCAGGAAACCTGGGTAAAATTATTGACCCGAGTATAAGCCGATCA
>JANHJO010001475.1:131749-141995 GCA_032468235.1 Pseudoxyrhopus heterurus | reverse complement strand
CAACTTGCCACAGTCAACTCATCACGATCAACTCACCATGGCCAATGCGCCACAGCCAACTCATGATGATCAACTTGCCACAGTTAACTCATTACGATCAACTCACCATGGCCAATTCACCACGATCAACTCACCATGGTCAACGCCCCACAGCCAATTCACCATGGCCAACTCAGCATGGGCCAACTCGTTGCGGGACAAGAGTTATACTCAAATAAATGGTGGAATAGAATCCTTAAAGAACAGGTGCAAAAGGAGGGAGAGAATGCAATGAGAATGACAAAAATTAAAATATTTTTATTATTTATTTGAAATAATTAAATTGAATTGTCCAATTGTCCTGCAGTAAGTTGTCCCTGGGGCTAGTTGGGGCAAGTTGTCCCATTCCATTTGCAGTTCACACGATTGTGATTTGCAGTGTTTTTTCCCCATTTCCCGGCGCTTACGTCTGGTTTTCAGCAAAAAAACAACAACCAAAAAAACCACCCCTTGGGGAAAACGGATTCGTTTAATGGCCATCGCATTTGCTTAACGACTGCAGAGTTTGCTTAAATAACCACTGTAAAAAAAAATCGTTGCAGCTTTGAATCCGGTCACAGGATGCCTTGATTTACGACTGCAGCAACGTACAACTCTTCATTCCAAGCTCAATTACCGTCCTAAAGACGAGGAATACCTCTAACGACAAGGGAAGAATTGGTTTAAATCTGCCCCCCAGTTCCTGTTACGGTAACTGTAAAACCATTCCCAGGCTTTTGTTCCCTGTTGATAGGTATAGTAAAGGAGTGCCGTCAAACTGTCTGCCTCGAGCACCTTGCCAAGGTAGAAAAACTGGATCATAAAATTGATTTTATGGCACTTTAAAGAAAAAACGAAAACACCGTATTTTTACAGATGACTGTAATTGCATCGGACCAGAGAAGACGCCCGGCTGCTCAATTCAAGGGAAGATTTTTCTTCCTTGAAATAATAGAATACAATTGAAGGATGTTTCATTGCAACATTAATTTCTTGTTAGAGCCTAGATCACTGGCAAGGTGCTATTTCTTAAAAGCTGCCGCCGCGGTTTCTGAATGTTTGGCTCCCTTCTGCGCATTGGGAATAGGATTGGCCTATTTTTTTAAAAAATTGCAGCATAAATGCAATGTGTGCCACCGTTCCTTGCAACTGAACGATTTCCAAGGCAAAAAGTTTTGTGGGTTTTATGTTTCACTAGCCGATAACACGGTTTCGCCCGGGTATGTGTGCCTTGAGCAGGGAATGCTGCAGCCTACAATTCCGAGTGTTCTTTGCCCAATTTGCATGCCTTGCCTCTATTGGTTGGATTGGCCGTTGCTGCCTCGGCAGCTGCAGAGGCCTATACACATGTGCAGTACATTGTTGGTGTGGGGTGTGGAGTTCAGCAGTCTTTTGAGGGGGCAAAGAAGGCCTGATGGCATTCATGACCGCCCCCCCCCCCCAGTGTTTGTCTTGGGTGTGCAAGGTATGTGCCTGGCAAGTTTGGGCCAGACTGGTGCTGGCATGGAAGAGCCTATTCAGGACATACCCACAAACATACACACCCTGATTAAATTTCTATGCCACCAATCTCACTGATAAAGTGACTCTGGGCAGCTTGCAAAATAGCAAAAAGGTAAATAAAAAACCAGTTAACATTAATAAGATTTAAATAAGAACTAAAAACAAGGAGATGGACAGCATGGGAGTGAGGTCTTTTCTCTTATTCTGTGAACCACCTCAAAGCAAAGAGTGTCCCAAGCCAGCCAGCAGAAACAGATTTTTAAGGCCTTTCTCAAGCACCAGAAGGATGCGGGCAGATCCAACCTGCTGTGGCAGAATGTTCCAATGGGTGGGGGCCACCATGGAAAAGTGTCTTCTCCTTGACTCCGTCAGCCAAAATCCATCGACGGACGGAGTCTGTAACAAATCCTGCTACACTGGAGCGAGTGGGGGAGGCCAATCCCACTGGGGCAAGATGGCTCCTCAGCTAACACCTTGTGTTTGGTGTTAGCAAGGAAATTGGTAAGAGGGACATTTTACTTGGCTTCTATCTGTTTTGAAATCAATTTGGCAAATAATTTTTGTCACATTTTTAGTCATACTCTTCAGACTGTTTCTTATCTCTATATCGAGAGACAAGAAAATTAGTAAGTACCTTCCCATATTAATTAAACAGTGTGAAGATGTTATCATGGCAAGTGATAAAAATGCATTCTTATAATATGGCTGGTATTACCTAATTTGTAGCTGAAGTATGGTAGGGACCAAAAAAGAAGACTCACAGAATGAAAGGAAGCTGAGGAATGCTCTGTTTTAAGCACAACTTAAACAAACCTGTTAACTGGTCGACTGCACAGTGACTTTATATTTAATATTTTTTTCACAATGTTTCCTGCTTGCCTGTTCTCTTCATAACTGTCACACAAGCAACTGTAAGTTATATTTTTGCACACACCTACACACCAGCTCCATGGCAAAACATATAAAAATGATACAGAGCTCCAGCAACCCTAATAACGTTGCTCAGCTTAAATTTCATTTTCAGACATGACAAAATCATACAGGGAAGACAGAGCTTGTATAACCAAGAGCTGTTTATACTCTAGCTCTTCCTTCTATGCCCATCTTCTCTAGCAGTAACCCAAGAGACACAGTGAAGTAAGGTAAACCCAATGTCTTGCAAGTTGATTAAGTGCGTCAGATAACATGTGATGAAAGGTGAAAATGAGAAAAAGTCCTCTTATTTGGGGAGTAAACTCATATTTTGCATTTCGTATAGTTCTGTTTGGAAGTAGAGTTATGATTTGGAAAAGGCTGTCTGATAGAAAAGGCAGCCACAATTACTGAACTTTTCACAATTTTTTTAATCCCACCTTTATTATATTTATAAATAAGTCAAGGGGATGAACACAATGACAACAAGGGAATTGGGATGCCCAAAAACTCTGTGTCCCCCTAATCCAAAATGTAGTAAGAACTGGCATTAAATTCAGAATCAGGCTTGTTCAAGTCTTAAAAAGGTGGCCAAAAAACAATGTGTAAATTCTAGCAACTAGAATCATTTCCATTTAGTGACATTCATATTTCAACCCACCTCTTTACACAGGATTCAATCATATCACTAGCCATAAGTTTTAGTCGTTGTTCTAAGTGTTTCCCAAATTCTTCCTCAGGCCAGTGTAGATCCCTGATGAAGGTCTGTAAGGCATCCAGTTTCCAAAACAGATCTTCTGATGTTCCTGATCCATTGCTGCCAGGATAAAATGAAAAATAAGAAACAACCAGATTACAGCCAGCTCACTGATTTTGGAATCCTGATGTGGAGATCGTTCTTACACATGGAACGGGGGTGTAACAGTGACCGAAGACACAGAACAACGCCATGGGGAATCTCCATCATCAGGCTTGTAGCGTTTTCTAGTCTACCTATCTCTTACAAGTCTTTCCAGGTCAGACGGAGAAGACAAGTCATGTAAGAAATGGACATTCATCTGGAAACACCGCATACGGGGGGAAAGAACTCAGCCCTTTTCAATAACCACATTTCCTTCTGTAGTTGTTGAATTGAAGGCTCTACAAAGTAAAGAAGGGACATCTCTACTTGATAATAACCACACTACACAATTGCATGTGGTTATTTTTAGGATTCATGCATTTTATTTTCACAGATTACCAGATTTGTTCTCTTTCCTTTTCTCCCCCACTTCCTTTATCGCAAGGGTTTCGAGGAGGGAAAATATCGTGCTAACAAGTGGTGAGCGAGGACCTGATTTTTGAACAGCTGGAAATAAATCAGGGTAAGGCAATTAAATTATTCACAACGAGACATTTTTAAAAACTTAGCTCAGAAAGGGTTGAGTTTACTAACCATCTGACCTATTTTTGTTTTTGAAACAAAATTATTTTGGAGAAGGAGGGATCAATAACAGGTTTCTGTAAGGTTTTTGTTTTGCTCTGTTTTGTTTTGTTTTCTTATTCGGATTTTTCTCATATATTTGGAGGTATCCTGTCTCGCTGCCGATTAGACTTCTGTTCAGCTGAAATTATGACTAAGGCCTCCACTCACAAGGTAATTTTTACATTATGTTTTACGCTGAGAAATTTATACATCTATTTACTACCCTTCTTCCTTCCTTTTCTTATTTCCCCCCCCATAATGATTATGACCAAGGAAGCTTCAAGATATTATTCCCACTCCTCGCGTACCACTAATGCTAACACAGTGATTGGATATTTGACACACCATGCATTGTCATGTCACGCTGATATCGACTATAGAAACAAATGAGGAAGACTGTTTCTATTGTAACCGATGCCAGCTGCATTGAATTAATGCTACAGAAGGGAAGATAAAGCTAAACGCACACGTGGAAACCATATTCCCAACATGCCAAGGGGCTCTTTGAATCCTAGGCCAACAAAGGTAATTATCCAAACAATGCACTGACTTAGTTGTAGGAAACAGACATATCCATAGAAGGGGGTGAAAACACGGTGAAGCATGTTCCTAAATGGGTAGAAGGAGCTGGAATCAATGAAAAGATAGAGAATCAGGCATTTTCTTGAAGAACAAACCATCAAAGAAATACTATGGCATACAGATAGTCCTCGACTTACGACCACAACGGAGCCCAAAATTTATGTTGCCAAGTGAGAAATTTGTTAAGTGAGTTTTGCCCCATTTTACGATTTTTTCTTGCTACATTTAACAGATTTAACAGAGTTGGAAGGGACCTTGTAGGTCATCGAGTCCAACCCTATGCCCAAGCAAGATCTCTGAATTACTGCAGTTCTTAAATTAGTGACACGGTTGGTAAGTGAATCTGGTTTCCCCATTGATTTTGCTTGTCAGAAGGGGATCCCATGATCCTGGGATACTACAACCACCATAAATGTGAGTCAGCAGTCAAGCATCCATCCAAATGTAAATCACATGACCACGGGGATGTTGCAACCGTCGTTGAGGGTGGAAAATGGTCCCAAGTCGCTTTTGTTCAGTGCCGTTGTAACTTCAAACGGTCACTAAACGAACTCTTGTAAGTCGTGGACTACCTGTACTTGGTTTCAGAAACATGATTGGTTCAGCCTAGTCTCAGTTTCTTCTGGTTCAGATATACATTTGAAAATGTTTACCTTTTTCTTTTTAAAACCCAGTCTAATCCTGCTTTTGGAAAGGAAAAAAAAAGTGTTTTGAAACAGAGTGCTTTTGTTTTAAGCAATTAGGTAGCCAGGAATGCAATAACTGTTACTTATTATTACAACATGATGACACCCATCTGCTTCTAGAAATTTCAAATAATAATAATTAAAAAAAAAAGAACGCTAGGTTGTTTTTGGCTTTTCCTTTTCGAGAGCTCTTGCATTTTTAAAGATTTCAAACTGGGAAGTTTAGTGGCATATTCAGCAGTGTTCAGCTTCCCACGACTGCTCCATTGCAACGGCTGGGGGCTGTGATCTTAAATATCTGCACTCATGAGTTATGTGTCATTTTTAAAGAGACTTACTCTGAGGAACCACATGTAAGATTAAGGCCTTGATTCTTATCTTTTCAAAAATAAAGTAAAATGGAACAATATTACATAGCATGCACAGAGCAAAGTAGGTTTTTTTTTCCAGTTTACATAGACTGCCTAATCTAATCTAACCTTTTATAAATCAGCTTAACATGAATATGAATTGCAAACATTTTTTTTGAACAGCTATTCATTTCATTTGCAATTTAAAATCGTTGTAGTTTGGGGGAAATATATATATATATATATATATATCTCAAGATGGAAATTTAAAAATGGATTCCTGTTCCTGAATGATTGTTCAGAAAAATGAAGAAATTGTTCAAACTAACGTTCTTATTATAATTTGGCTTTATTATCATTTGTTGCCACATGGGGAAATTTGATTATGATCAGAACATGTTGTACGTTTAAAAAAAATAATAACAAAAGATAGAGCGATGGTGATTGACTCGACTGAGTCTGAATAATGTCAGTTGAAAAGATACATTTCCTCTGAGCAGTACGAAATGTCCCAGTCGGGACATCACAATCACATTGCAATTTGTTTGAACCATAGCTTGGTGTTGTATACAATACAAAGACATAAGCATGGTTTGAAGTCACAAGGGTGCACTTCCACATCATCTTAAACACTGAATAAACTATGATTTGTTATTCCAGGCATTATTTGCCTGCAAGGGAATACATATGCACAATGGGTGCATTGTGGCTGAAAACAACAATAATAAAATAATAATGTACAGCTGTTATTAACTTTGTTTCTATACTGGGGGATTCTTATTTCCAGCATTATATTTCTGCTGGTCCTTACCAATGATCAAATGCACTGACACGGATATGCCACTAAGAGCAACTTTAAAATGTGTCAGATACCTCTGGTCATGAAATGATGCATGACAAGAGGAGATTCAGAAGATGACATTTCATTACCATGCATGTAAACATAAAATAAATTGCTTACAAAAGTGTCCTCCTCTATCATTATTTACTGTTGGGTGCATTTGTTTGGAGAAAGAAAGGAAGGAAGGAAGAAAGAAAGAAAGAAAGAAAGAGAGAGGAGGAGAGGAGAGGAGAAAAGGAAAGAAGAAAAAGGAAGAAGAAAAGAAAGAAGGTAGGAAGAAAGGAAAGAAGGAAGGAAAGAAAGAAAGAAAGAAAAGAAAGGTCAAAAAATAGCATTTCCTAGAGTTGCAAAGTAATCAAGCATCTTTCTACTTGGAAGAACAAAGATTTCCTGCAAATTAGGAAATGTGGCAACGTTTTTTTAAAAAACCCCCAAAAGTATGATATCAAATATTTGTCCAGAAATAATTGGCTCTCTTCTTAAACAAAGTTGATGTTTGTAATCACAGAAATTCAGAACTGTTTTTAGTACCAGATGCAGAGATCTCCTGGGAAATGTCTAGAGTAGACTATGTAGATAGACTATGTTATAATCTGCAGGGTCCATATAATACTGCAGGGCAAGTAAACAGCTGTGACTTTTAATGCACATTTTTTTTGGATTCCATCTTTTTTTTAAAAAAAAACTTGCATAGAAGAACAGGATTTTAGCAATAATAGAGGCAGCAGAACTGGAGAGGGGTGGTTTTAATCTCAGGCTATTTAAAATATAAAAAATGTTCACCATATTGAGATAATCTAGGCTAGTTAGCTGTATTACTGGAACCATTAGCAATCCCATGGAAATTCAACATAGGCCATCGGTTTGCTCTCCAGATGTATAGGACTTCAACTCCCACAATTCCAAGCCATAGTGAACTTTGGCAGTCGAGGTTCAACACAGGGAAGGCTGTGATCATTTTGTTTCCCATGTAGCTATAGGACTGATGTGACTGATTATGATCCAAGATTACTTGGGAAAATCAACTAAACAAGAATAATTGGGGTAATATATATTTTCTAGATGCCCCCCTTCCAAAAATGAGAGAATTATTTTTATTATTCTGGACAATCATTCAGAAAATTAGGAACTAAACAAACAAAACAGATTAGATTTAAGAATCTGAAGTCGTTCCTGAGAACAATCTCTCTCTTTTTCAATGCATACTTTTTTAAAAACAAACAAACCCCAATACATATGTATATGCAACCATGGGATCCTGGAAAGCCCAATTTTAACCAGAAGACTATCGATTCCAGAGTGAAACAGAATTTAAAAAAAAATCTTTAATGTGTTCAATTTTGTCAAATAATACAAAAATGCTCATCTGCCCAATTTCAATGCCTGCCACCCTCCTTTCGGGGGGTTTGGAGTAGACACATGTCAGTTGACGTTGCTCTTCTGCAATGGTTCTCTTTTCAGATCTGTTGACTCGAAATGAACAATTCATATTCATGCCAAGATTGCTTTTTTTTTTTGCTTGAAATGAGATCTATTGAACTGAATACACACTCAGCATCATAGATAGCAGCCATCCATGACGGTGCAGAAAAGGCAGGCATTTGAGGAATGCCTAGTGGGATGTTAACTGGTAGGTTTGGAACTTTAGGGAGATTCACATTTGGTAGATTCACATTGGGCAGATTACTTGTTAAGCTCCTGTGGAAGAAACAGACAGAAAGAAAAAAAATACCATCACGGTGACAATGTTGATGCGGCAGAAGCACAGTGGCACTCAGAAAGAAATCGGCAAAGTTCACAGCAAGACAACAATCAAAAAACCCAAACCAAAAACATTTCAGAGAGAAGCATGAGTATGGAAAGGTTTAAGTGTGGGATTGAGGACTTTGCGTTATTTCAGCACTCTGCGATCACAAGTTGCTAAAACAAAAAGAGAGAGAGAGAGAGAGAGAGCAAGGACAAAAACAAAAGAAGGAACATTTATAAAAGAGCAACTTAAAACATTGATACAGAAGGACGGAACTTACTGCTACCACATTTTAAAAACTGTAGACTTTAACTAGGTCTTGGGTAAAAGACGAGGGACACACTCAAATGATTTTAATGATCGGCATGTAGACTTGAAGGACAAAATGGCACAGCTATCCTAAAAAAACAAAAAAAGCCTAACAGGACTATTTTGTAGATTTGTTGTGTTTGTGTTTGTTATAAAAGAGGTTTAGTAATTGAATATATGGCCAGGATTTTTCTCTACGTAACCATTTTATTCCCAAAACGTGGCATTTACCATAAATTTTATATGGCATCCACGTGAGGTGAATGGTCATATAAAATTTATTTAATAAAACAAAAATAATATTCCCTTTGAGTGGCAACATATGGGATGGGGGCCTGTTTATAACTTATGGGAGAAGGTCTTCCCAGTGAAAAATGGGATTCCCTGTTTTTCAGTCTATGGCTCTCTTTTCCATTCAAACAAACAGAAAATATACATCTGCAGGTGATCTTGGGCCTCCGAATGCAACTGCTTTGAAGAAATTATTGGCAATGCTATAGGAATCTACTGAAGGCAGTGGAAGGGCAAAATTGTTCTTACCCACATCAGAACTGATCAACTATGGATCTGGAATCAACAATGACTTGCTGGCACATACAAAAATCAATAAATCAAACCTTTCTAGATATTATGGGCCTCATCATGTAGTACTGTACAGAAACTTCCTGACTGGTAAATATACTGTGTTGGAGAAATTGTACAATTTTAAGAACCTAGAGGAGTGTGTAACTTTTATAACAGAATTGCAGCTTCAAAATCCAAGCTGGATGAAGTACGTGAGGAATTTGATGAGCTTCCATAATTTGCAGATGGAAGCGTGCAGTCTAATCTTGTGCATATTGACTCAGAAGTATTTTGCTTTGAGTTGCATCACATTTATGTCCAAGTAAGTTGAAAGGAGAATAGCTGCACAGAGAATATAATATGCGTTTATTCAGATCAAAGGAGTATCTACTATTCATAAATAAATGTACAAAGTATTTAACTTATTTTCTTATGTATAGCAAAATAGCATGAAATTGACATTTCCATGAAATCTAGACTCTGTGCAATGAGTCCTGATACCAACAGAAGAAAATATTTATTTCTTTGCTTCTGCTTCCCCCAAAGCTCTATTCTGACCTTCAAAAGACTATGCAAACATTGTTTCTCTGCGGTATTGGCCAAAAACTTGGTGAATGCATGTAATAATCATATAGGAGCTCACTTTGGTTAATGAGCGAATATTGAACATATATACCACTTCACTCAGGATGACTTTACAGAGTACAGCAGTGCTTTTCAAGCTTACCAATTTAAGATGTGTGGACTTCAACTCCCAGAATTCCTCAGGCTATCTGCTGGCTGGATAATTCTGGGGAGTTGAAATCCACACATCCTGAAGCTGACAAACACTGGTGTACAGTATATTGTACACCCCCCAAAGATACCTTTATGCAAAATAAAATAGATTGAAAATCTCTGCACATAATACTCTAAATGCTGGGATGACTAGTCTGCTGAGTTCTAGTCTTCTGGAACTAAGGTAACTCTTTGCTTCTCTTGAACGTCAGGTCTTCACTTGTAACTTTGTACTTGCAAAGAAGCTGTCATTCCTTAGTTTTGCCCAACACAGCAGTTAAGCTTAGAGAGAAAATTCATACATATAAATGGGAATTCTCTTTCTCTCTTTTCCCATTATAGTATGCCTTGGATGAGTAAAGGATGGCAGTCAGTTGGGAAGACTAGAGGGGAAAAAAGAAAGAGAGGCAGAAACAAAAGAAAGAAAGAAAGAAAGAAAGAAAGAAAGAAAGGAAGGAAGGAAGGAAGGAAGGAAGGAAGGAAGGAAGGAAG